>CM076581.1:770801539-770857564 GCA_034641835.2 Pinus albicaulis | reverse complement strand
ATTATCTCGTTTAAAATGACATTATTTACCAAAATACGAAAATAGATCCATTCATATGGCTACATCCTTCTTCAAGGACAACGAGAAATTGATAAGGGATTCAAATTATGCTTCTTGGAAACTTAGACTGGACACCAACTTGGAAGGAGAAGATGTTATAGAGTATTCCCAAGGAGGTGTAACGATCCTCCTTAAAATTCCCAAGCTGCTTTTAAAGCAAGATATAAGAAAGGTGAGATCAAAGCCTACAAAATTATCATTTATTCTTTGAAAGACCATGTTCTTACTTGTATTTCCAAATTGGAGACATCTAAGGAAATGTATGACAAGATTGTTGGCATGTTTGAAGTCCAAAATCTAAATCACGTCCTTGACCTGAAGAAACAACTCAAATATATAAAATTGAATAAGGGAGAATCTATTCAGTATTATTTTATAAGGATTACTAAACTCAAGGACCAAATTGTGTCTACTAGCGAGCCCCTGTTTGATAGAGAATTGGTACACATAACCCTTGATGGACTTCCTACAGCTTTGGAAGTATTCATTACTATTATCAACAATAACAATGTTCTACCAAAACTTCATGAATTGATTGGAAGATACAAGAAGGAAGAATCGAGGATGATTTCTAGGGGCAGAATTCATAGACATGAAGAAGGAGAACCATCTGCCTTCGATGCACAAGCAAAGAAGAAGAAAGGAAAGGTAGAATAGTCTAATCCAAATTCTAAACCCAAGTTTTTTAAGAATAGCACGAGGAAAGTTGAATGATCTAACTATCACAAGAATGGGCATTATGCTCAAGATTATCCAAAAATAAGATCCTCTTATATCAAAGGAGTAGCAACAACTACAATAATCAGTCTCATGATCGAAAAAGGAGGAAGTATGGAGGAATAATACATGAAGGAAGAAGCATTGCTCGCAGTGATTGTGATCAAGATACTTGTCCTCAAAATATATATAGAAATACAACATATGAAAACAAGGTTGTTCATTCTCAATATAACTACATTCTGATTTCAGCTTTGTCTAATGCTTCTCCTCCATATTATTTAGATAGTTAGTTAGTGGCTAGTGGTGCCTCTAGGAACTTATCTGGTTATAAATAAGTCCTCTCTAATTTGGTTGAGAGAAATAATGGTTTAAACATTATCCTTCGAGATAACACTACATACCCTATAAAAGAGTTTGGTTCGGTTTCTTTTTCATTTAGATCTTGGAGAAAATATTCGTATTCAAGATGTTTTATATGTACCTGATCTAAAGAAAAAACTTGTATCTAGATATGCTCTAGAAGATAAAGGAATGAAGGTATATTTTATAAAAGGAAAGGTGTTAACCTGGCCAGAGAAAATAAACATGAAAAATTCTTCTACTCATGGATCGAGAGTTGAAGGGCTTTACAAGGTCAATGGGAGACTTAAAGTTATGGCTCAAGAATGAAATTTCAATCAGATTGAGTTATGGCACCACATAATTTCTCATCTTCATTATAAGGAACTTCCCAAAGTAAATAACATGGTTTATGGAATGCTAGAAATCCAATCAAAACATGATGGTGTTTTCCCTAGTTGTGAAACTTAAAAGAAAACGAGAGGGCCTTTTCCCTCTAGAAGTACCAAATCTCATGATATCTTGCAACTACTTCATTCAGAATTGTACGGACCTATGCCAGTGACATTCATAGGTGGATAATTGTGTTATATCACCTTTTTGGATGATTTCTCTAAAAAAACTTGGATATACTATCTAAAGCACAAAGACGAAGCCCTTGATATGTTTAAAAATTTCAAACCATTGATTGAAAACCAAACTAGAAAGAAAATAAAAGTGTCAGATTAGATAATGGAGGAGAATTCATTGAATTTCACAGAGAAGAAGATATCAAGAAACAGACCATTGTACCATATAATCCTGAAAAAAATGGTGTGGTAGAAAGAAATAATATATCTATCATGGAGGCTGCTCGTGCCATGCTACATGATGAGAATGTGCCAAAGTTCCTATGGGGAGAAGCTACCAACACTGTTGTATTTGTACAAAACAAGACTCCTCATCAAGCATTATATGACAAGACTCCTGAAGAAGTATTAACATGCAAGAAACCTGATGTCATTGATTTAAGGATCTTTGGTTGTCTTTTTTATTTTCATGTACCAAAATAAAAGAGGAACAAGCTTGACGCTTAAGGTAAGAAAGGTATGTTTGTGGGCTACTGTGAAGATTCTAAAAAATTTAGAATTTATATACCTTGTCAAATAATAGTAGACTTCATCATAGAACTAACATTTGATGAAGATGCAATTCTCGAAAAGTAAGAATTAGTCATGCTTGTATCTTTTCTAAAGAAACAGATGATGATATGGATCCCTCTACCCATGAGCCTGATCATGAGGACCTAGATGAACCTGTTGAGCGTATGGATCCATTAGATCCTCCTCCATATAGGAAAAGGCCTCTATGGCTCTATAAGACTCTACAGGATGTTGAAAAACATATTTCTCCCATGGGCACTTTTAGAGAAAGCAAGAAGCCCATTCGATATCAAAACTATGTTGTTGCTATGAGTTCTATCATACATAGTGAAGCTCAATCAGTTGAAAAAGTAGAAAGATACCAAGTATGGAAGGATGCCATGAAAGAAGAATATGAATCCATTATGCAAAATGATGTATGGGAAGTTGTTCCTAGACCTCATGGGAAATCAATTGTGACTTCAAAGTGGTTGTTCAAAATAAAACATGGCATGGATGACAATATTGAAAAATATAAACCAAGGTTTGTGTCTCAAGAGGAAGTATATTTTTAACAACCTCAAGCCTTTGAGGTACATGACAGAAGAACCCATGTATGTAGATTGAAGAAATCACTCTATGGATTAAAGCAATCCCCTGGGGCTTGGTATTATCGCATTGACAACTACTTAGTAAAGTTGGGATTCACAAGGAGCGGTGTTGATCCAAACCTTTACTTCAAATTTGTACAAGGTATGCCTTTGATTTTGGTATTATATGTTGACGATATGTTTTTTATAGGTAATGAAATTTTGATGATTCAATGTAAGAGGGTTCCTACTTTGAATTTGAAATGAAAGACATTGGGATGATGTACTTCTTTTTGGGCCTGGAGGTCTAGCAGAGACCTAGGAAAATTATTATCTCCCAAAGGAAGCATGCTATAAAGCTATTGGAAAGGTTTGGAATGGTAGCTTGCAAATCCATGAGCACTCCCATGGAGATGAACTTCAAGAATATTTGTGGTGATGAAGTTGGACCTGATTTATTTGATCCATCTAAGTATTGTCTGTTGATTGGAGCATTGATGTTCCTAAATAACACTCGTCCTAATATTTCCTATGTTGTAAACACATTAATTCAATTCATGAACAAGCATTTACATGATCATCGGGTTGTTGTTAAGCATCTGCTTAGATATTTTCATGGGAAAATTAATTTTTGTCTTTGATATATTGTTGGAAACATAAAGTTACATGGCTATACTGATGTTTATTGGGAAGGCAACATTGTGGAAAAAAATATCACTTCAAGATGTTGTTTCGGTTTGGGATCTGCCATGATCTCTTGATGAGAAGGAAACAGAAATCAGTTTCTCTCAGTTCTATAGAAGTTGAGTACATTGTTGCTAGCTTAGATATTTGTGAAGTTGTTTGGTTAAGAAAACTATTTGGAGGGTTATTTGAGGGAGCCCTGGATACCACAATGATATTATGTGATAATATGAGTGGGATTCGATTGTCTGAGAATCTCATATTTCATGACAAATCCAAGCACATTGAAATCATATATCATTTCATTCGAGACATGGTACAAAGAGGAGCAATGAGACTCCACCATATTCTGACTAATGAGCATATTGTTGATACACTTACCAAAGCACTATTGAAGAATAAATTTACAGTCTTCAGAGATATGCTTGGATTAAGGGATGTACCTCTTCTAGGTTCGGGACCCGGCTGATCAAGAACAATGAGACGTGTCCTCTTCCCCTGTTGAATGTTGCAACAAGAAATAATGAAAGTGGCATCCATAAACATCATTCCTTGATCCTAGTGAAAAATAATCACCTAAACTAGGCGGGGCCCACACAGGCTATTTTTAGGTGTATGTCTATTTTTAGAATGGTGAGCATATTATAAAATTAGCAGGATGTTGATTCTATATGGTTGAGAAAATTCTATCTTTGGATGAATTTCTATTTTTAGAAGATGGGTGAAGTCTATTATAGATTTCTAATCTAAAAATAGAATGCATGTCGATTATTATTGAACAAAATATGAATCTGGATAAGAAAACACTTTCTGAGCACTTTATTTTAAATATATGAACACTACAATAAGAATCACACAATTTTATATTGGTGACTTTTAATATGGAGGACTTGTTATAAAAGAAATGATAGTGGCAAGTTAAACAGAGATGGAAGAGTAGTTATGAGTTGTTATTTAGTTTAACTTAGCTCTTTAAAGAGTTAAACTCACAAAGTTTGTTGTAATCGAAATATACACTAGTGAAAGATGAGTGAATTAATTAGTTAATTAATTCACAAGTAGTGTCTTACTTGAAACTGAAGAAATACAACAGTTAAATACTTTCATGTCAGATCCAATGGAGACCCAGTGGAGAGATAGGTGAAAGGGTGATATGGACTATCAATTGTGACTATAGTGATGCATTCAATGCATCTACACACACATTGGATATGCTTATGAGGATTGCGCAGTAAATGCAAGGAAAGGTTGAATTCATTCAGGGATCTTCTTCATCAGGGATTGCGCAGTGGAGGCAGGCTGTCAGGAGGCAAGAAATTGGTGCATAGATATGCAAATTTCTGCATGACAATGTGTGACGATTGTATATTGTACTGAGAGCTCTATGAGCTGAGCTTTGTATGAGATTGTTACATGTTCCATTGGTATACATAATATATGATAATTGGGGTTTTTAGCTTTAAGCTTTCCCGGTAAAACATTATTGTTATGTGCGATTGATTTGCTTCATATGTGTTTTGCAATTTGCGATTTAATTTTTTGCAAAGAATTAAGTGGAATGATTATGTATTTAACATAAGCTTAAATTGTTAGATTAGGAGAATCCAGTAATATAAATGCATATTGTATAATTTCTACATGGTATCGGAGCAGTGCTGATCACTGGAGATTGCAATATTGAAGCGGTGTTGAGTTTTGCACTGGTAGACAAGTTGAATTTGCTGCAATAATTTCTTGGTGCAACAGTTGAGTAAACATTGAAATGGATTTCAATGCGTTGTGGTTGGAGTATAAAATTGAGGGCATCTCTAACTACATATCCTGGAAGGACAGGATGGAGGTGGTGCTTGAAGATAATGGCTTGAATGAGTTCATCGATAGCGATGTTCCTAAGCCCACTTTGGCGGATGCTGCAGTGCTTGATGCATGGAAAAAGAAAGTAGCAAGGGCGAAGAGGATTCTGTTGGAAGGTGTGAAAGACCATATTGTGTCAAGCCTTCATGGGAAAGCCACTCCATACTCTATGTGCAAGGCTTTGACAGATCTTTTCCAAAGCAGCAGTGACCATAGGAAGTTAGCGCTGAAGGATAAACTCAGAAAAATCAAGATGGAGAAGAATGACACTATTCCAGTATACTTGAAAAATTTTGTCCAATGCAGGGATGAGATTGGGAGTCTAGGAGTCAGTGTCGCGGATGATGAATTGGTGAGCTTGGCTCTCCTTGGGCTTCCAAAGAGTTGGCACAGTTATGAAGACTCTGTCAATGGACGGGATAAATTGTCGGATTGGGAATGACTGTGGTCAGATCTAGTGCAAGAGGAGATAAGGCGGACCACCAGGGATGGCTCTTCATCAAAGCATGATGATGAAGAGGATTTTTCTTTGGCTGCCAAGGCGAAGAATAATAAGGGGAATAAATTCCATTAAAAATCTAAGGCCAGTGAAGATGGCAAGGAGAAAAACATGTCCAAAGTGAAGTGTTTTCACTGTCACGAGTTTGGACATATTGCCACAAATTGTCTGCATAAGAAGAAGAACAAGATGGTTGATGGAGTTGCAGCTGGTGAGGCCCTTGCCTCACAATTTGAGCTTGACTTCTCATTGATCGCATGCATGGTGTCTAGTGCATTGGGATCGGGGTGGTACTTTGGTAGTGGAGCTTCCTTTCACATGATGGGAGATGATAAAATTTTCAGTGACTTGGTGGAGAAATATCTCTAGATGCATGTTGAGTTGGGCGACGATGGACAATATATTGCGAATAACAATGATACCATTACCTTTCAGAGGGCATCAGGTAAAATATTTCATTTAAAAGATGTTGTGCATGTTCCAGGTTTAAAGAAGAATTTAATCTCAGTCACAATGTTAGAGGATAGAAGCTATGATGTTGTCTTTAGTGAAGGAAAAGTTTTCCTGCGACAAAAAGAAACATGGCAAGCCAAGAAGGTTGGGAATCGAGTTAATAATCTCTACAGAGTTGAAGTAGATGGGATTTCTACGGAGCTTCCTACTATTGGGAAGTGCAAGGAAGACATGCAATTGAAGCTTGAGAGGGAGCAAGATTTGCATGCAGGTAAGAGTAAACCTCAAGATGTGGAGTAGCCACAAGATGAGGATCATGGAGTGGGAGAAACCACTCATGTAGAGAAATTTCGTGCCACATGGGCAAAGGGAGTGCATGCAGCTATACCACCAGGTAAGAGGTGGGGTGACATGCATGAGTAATCCTAAGAAGAGATTCCTGGGCAGGATTCATTGAGATGCTGTGGATCTCATGAATTGAACCTTGCTACGAGGATCCCACAGAGCAATAGTAGCATGATTAGTTGGATTGATGCAGTCAGATCAAAGGGACAGTGTCGGATACTCGAGCGCGGTTAAGATTTGACAGCAAGTGCAGAGGGTATGGGTGCAGAGTTCAACAATGTAGTGGTTCCTGAAGACATGTGTATTAGCTAACCAGAGGTCAGAAGACTTTGATGACAGATGCATTATACTGATTCAATTGTTTGAAGGCTATTCAGTTTCGGAAGTGATTCATATAAGAGTTGCAGGGCACATGCAAAGACAATGATTTCTTGTTGAGAGGGAGTGTTGAATGTTGCAACAAGGAACAGTGAAAGTGGCATCTAGAAACATTATTCCTTGATCCTAGTGAAAAATAATCACCTAAACTAGGTGGGGCCCACACAGGCTATTTTTATGTGTATGTCTATTTTTGTATCGGTGAGCATATTTCAAAATTAAAGGTGACGTCGATTCTAGATGGTTGACAAATTCTATCTTTCGATGAATTTTTATTTTTGTAGATGGGAAAAGTCTATTTATAGATCGCATGTCTAAAAATAGATCAGATGTCAATTATTATTAGCCCTTAATAACTCTATTAACAAATAGCAACTTACTTCCCTCTTGACACTCTTATTTCAAAGGAATGATGTGGCACATCACAACATGAATTACACACTTAGGGAGCAGGGAAATGGTGACTCATGCGACAAGATGTCCCTAGGATTTATAGTGGCAATTTGTAACATAGTTGGATGTGTAGTTATGTGAGTTTTTATTTAGTTTAACTCACTTAACTGAGTTAAACTCAATGCAGTTGTAACTGAACATACACTAGTGAAAGATGAGTGAATTAATTATTTAATTAATTCACAAGTAGTGTCTTACTTGCAACTAAACAAATACAACAGTTAACTACTTGGATGTCAGATCCAGTGGAGACCTAGTGAGAGATAGGTGAAAGGGTGAGATGGACTATCAGTTGTAACTATAGTGATGAATTCAATGCATCTACACACACATTGGAGATGCTTATGAGGATTGCGCAGTCAAGGCAAGGCAAGGTCGAATTCATTCAGGGATCTTCTTCAGCAGGGATTGCACAGTGGAGGAAGGCTGTCACGAGGCAAGAAATTGGTGCATAGATATGCAAATTTCTGCATGATAGTGTGTGACGATTGTATATTGTACTAGGAGCTCTATGAGCTGAGCTTTGTATGATATTGTTACAAGTTCCATTGATATACATAATATATGATAGTTGGGGTTTTTAGGTTTAACCTTTCCCGATAAAACATTCTTGTTATGTGCGATTGATTTGCTCCATATGTGTTTTGCAATTAGCGATTTAATTTCCACAAAGAATTAAGTGGAAGGATTATGTATTTAACACAAGATTAAATTGTTAGATCGGGAGAATTCGGTAATATACATGCATATTGTATAATTTCTACATCCCCCATGGTTGAGCTCCTGGGGATAAGGAATTGAGCTAGTGAGCTCCTAGGGATGAGGGACATCCAATTATCATGCATATTGTTTCCCACCCATCTGGCCAATGGGTGTTGTCTACTTGAGATCGGATGGTGATCCTTACTAGTCATAGTAAGTTGTATGTCGTCAGTGTTATGAACAACATAGATGTTGGTGTTCTTGAAAAACATGGATTCTTAGCCTTTGAGCTGAGCTATTGTGGATTCTCAACCTTTGAGCTAAGATATTGTAGAGTCTTAGCCTTTGAGTTGAGCTATTATTATTATCCTTTGAGTTGAGCTATTGTGGATTCTTAGCCTTTGAGCTTAGCTATTATGGATTCTTAGCCTATGCGCTGAGCTATTATAGTTTCTTAGTCTTATTGACTGAGCGGTATTATTTCGGGTTGGTAACATGAGTTTTCCCTGGTGGTATTTGTTCTAGGTTGTATCATGTGACTCCCTAATGCCTGGTGGAATAATTTGGCTCCTCGATGATTCTTTGGAACAGGTTGAAGCTTGAGACTCCCTGGTGAAGGTTTCTTAGCCTTTATTTGGATGAGCTTGGATTCAGGGTGGTAGCAATAACTCCCCTGCCATGAATATTCTTCTATAGATTCGAGAATGTTTAGCACGAGTCATGATGATTTGACAGGTAAAATTTTTTTGGCTTTATTGATGGAAAGTCCTCCTTAGTTGAGAGGGAGTGTTGAATTTTTGAGCAACTAGGGAGAAATTTCCCTAGAAATCACTTTGTGTCGTTAACCCCTTTCACACTTGAAGCTAATTATTTATCAAGAGAAAATTATTTTTCATAAGGGAAAAAGTTATTTGAAAAATATTTTATAAAGAAATTAGATGTGAAAAATAAAATCACTTAAATGATTCAATTAGACAAGTGCAAAATAAAATCACTTAAGTTATCTAATTCAAATGGATCACTCTAGGAGCTTCCAAAACACTTAATTCGAAGAAGGGATTTTTCCTCAAAGATTTCTATATATTGAAGAGAAGGCTTCATTTGCAACACATAGAGTTCTCTCCCTCTCTCGCTTTGGTGATCTAGCTCTCGCATTGGTGATCAAGCCCTTACATCAGTAATTTATCTCTCTTATTATCAACAGAAAATCTATTACATATTTGTAAATATCTTATCATCATTGGCATATCTCTTATTATAAATAGAAAATCCATTGCAAATTTGCAGATATCTTATTATCAATAGAAACTCTATTGCATATTTGTAGATCTCTTATCATCATTGGCAGATCTATTGTTTGGCATATTTATTATATGGTAGATCTACTATTTAGAAGATCTATTGTCTGGAAGATCTATAGTTTAGAAGATATATTATATGGAAGATATATCGTTTAGAAGATCTATTGATAGATCTCAGAACTCCAGTTCAGCTCTCGCACCCGTGGTTTCTGCTCTTGTTATTTGTTGTTGTTAATGCTCTCGATCCATAGAAGTATTATTGTTGTTGGTATTTTTCTCACACCAGAGGTATTTATCTCTTGTATTGATATCTTTCCAGGGATATTCTATTCTTGATATTGCTTTGGCACAAGAGTTTGATTGCTAGTATATTTCCCTCGCTTTAGTAGCATTCTGATCTTGCATTTGGAGAATATTGCTCTCAATATCTAGCTCTCATACTTGTGCACTTTTTTCATGCACTTGTGTCTACTGCTCTTGTTTTGGAAGCCTTTGGAGGCTTGTGGTGGTATTTTTAAGTTTTCCAATTAAAAAGGGTAGTTACTACTATTATTTGTAAAAGGGGTTTTGTATTCTGATTATGTATATTTGCTGAACATTTGAAGACGAACTAATAGAAGAGCATTTTAAAAAGGGTTTCCCCCCATAGTGGGGTTTTCCCTTGGTCTTTGACCAAATCCTATGTCTTTATGTTCATTGGTTGTCTTCTATGGTTTATGATCTTAAAAATTAAATTTTAAATCTGCAAAATTTAATAATAATCAGATTAAAATTAAAATTAATTATGAAAGATTAAAATTACTTGATTGGAAATTTTGTTCAAAAAAATTATACACTGTCCCTCATAGCAAATACCATGTAGTCAAGCCTACTTTGACAATCTTGTTACAATTTTAAACTTAAAGTAAATCAAAGGTGACAATCTTGTTACAATTTTAAACTTAAAATAAATCAAAGGAGTGAGTTGTTTATTTTAGATTAAAAAACCGCTTTGATGCAAAGTGCAAAAGTAAAACAACTCTAAATCATAGAATGACGCATTGGGGGTTGGCTTAGGTAAAGAATGACAATGATTGATTTTAGACTAAAATATGCCATAAATAAAAGTATAGGAACAAAATGTCTACATTATATAATTATTTGTTACACCTAGAGGTGCTCTCCAACCCGCTATGAATGGGTTTTGACTCAATCAAATTATGCTAAAAAACAAAATTTAAAACAAATTAATTAAAAATTAAAGAGCCCATGGTTTTGCCAATGGTATTTTCTCTAATGTAAGTTATTTATGAGTATTCTTATGTAAGACATTCACTCCAAAAAAACTTCAAAACTAAATATCATAATTATGTGTGTAGCATTGCACCACATTTAGCTATATCAAAGTAAATCCCAATTTTCAACACAGATATCAAAACCTTGTACAATTTTCATATCTGATTCAGCAAAGAGAACCATTAAGTAAAAACATACAACACAAACTTTGTAGCTTTGAGGATGCATGTCTTTCAGGTAAAACTTGGGAAAAACAACCTTGTTCACTTTGTTACATAGCGTTGAAAGATGGGGTTTTTTAGGGTGTTACCTGTGTTGTACGTTATTCATTTTACTTTATATTTTTGAAATTTCATATCCTATATTTTGTTTATATTTATCTTGCCTGCTTGTATTTTCTAAAGTAATTATGAATTTTCCCCTGTGTCGATCGTTGGTTTTAACCTCTCCATTAAAATTTATAGGAGTATGTTTCCCTCATATGTTCATAACAATTCTTCTAAATTTGTGTATATTTTCTTTGCCCACCTATATCTTCTAAAGTAATTATGAATTTGTTTGGTTTAGAGTGTGTCAACCATTGGTTTTTAACCTTCACATTAAAATTTATCAGAGAATGTTCATTTGCATTAAAATTCATCAGAGTATGTTTCATAATAACTCTATTGATTTTGATTTTGTTCGGTTCAAACTCTGTCAATAGTTGGTATTAACCTTCACATAAATATTCACTAGAATATATCTCTAATATGTTCATAACCTAGTTTACTGAATTTTATTTACGAAATCCAATAATAACATTAAAAATAAATTTAAACCAAAAACATATAAATATTTAAAGAAATACAAATAATAATAAATACTAATAAACATGGAATTATGAAAATGATGTTATTTTAACTTTCAATTAAATGATTTAAATTAAATTACATTACTTTAATTTATTATTATGATACATTTTCATTGTGATTATTAAATTATAATTAAATTGTTGATAATTACCAATATATATCCCTATATACTATCCACCAAAACACTTAATTCATAAATAACCTTAAAAATAAAATTAAACCAAAAAAATATCGATATTAAAAAAATACACATACTAATGAATGGGCCCAATTGTGCCTCCTATCAACTCATGGTCGAACATTTTTTTTTTTCACAAACTTTTGAACTTTTCCAAAATCTTGCTAAAATATTTTTAAAGCTCAATTTCAAAATTTTTCTAATTCTTTAATCAAAGATTCCCTTTAGTTGATCGCCTCTCAATTGATTTCAATTTGGTGTAATATGAAAATCAAGGTTGCCCTTTTACCAACCCACCCACCTTTTTCTTTGATTTGATTTGTTTATCGAGTCCCATTACCAAGTCTAAGTCTATATGTTTTCTACTACTTTCTCTTTTGTTTTGTCTAAATTTAGCAACATTTTTAATAACAATAATTTTATTATACTAATAATATCATTTTTTTTATGTATTGTATTTATGGAAATATCATTCTATATTAAAATATTTTTTAATACCTCAAAGAATAATATGAAAATCAAATATTAAAATAATATATTTTTAAGAGTAATTAATAATTTTTTTAATAAAATAATATATAAATTTAATTAATTGATGGATGAAGCATTTTCCATTTTATAAAAAATCATAAAATGACAATTATAATAATAAATTTTCTAAAAAAATGAGATGAAATGTTGTAATGTATAATTTTTTTTTTTGTGGAGAGGCGCTCTCCAATCTAGTAAACATGGTAAAATAAAAATAAATTAATAAAATAAAAGGCATAAAATTAATAATTAATTATAATTATAATTAATAATTAAAGCAATCTAGATCCATCTCATTATGTTCTTGATCCAATCTAGAGACTTGAATTATTAATTAAACAAATTTTAAACATAATTTAAAGTAAGGATTAAATGTTTTGTAATGATTATTCTTATTACTTTTATAATAACTGTACCAAAAAATGAAAGTATTTTAAATATTAACATTTTAAGATAATGTCTTTCACATTAATCTTATCATTTATTATTTTGTCCATGTGTAATGTGGTTGAAAAAACACCAAATAAAGAATGATGTGATTAATCCCAAAAATAATATTTTAAACAATATAGATCACAAAAGTCTAAAATCATAAATTGAAATTTTAATTTTTTTTTACTAATATAATTTAAAAAGTTAAAAATAATTAAAACTATAATTTTAAATTATTAATAATATATAACTTAAATATTTGAATAAATCTATTTATAAATTAAAAATATAATATAAATAATGAAAAAATTTATAGTATTTAATTTCAATAAAAAAATATAATATTTAAACTCTATCCATTAATTCACTATTAATTGAAAATATTAAAATAAGTATTTTTGCTAGTTTTATAAAGTTTTTCTTTATTATGGTTTTTTCCTCCCTCTACTATAATAATGGACTTATATATATCTTAACCATTTTTCACTAACTATTTTTCACTATTAATTGAAAATATTAAAATAAATATTTTTATTAATTTTATAAAGTTTTACTTTATTATTATTTTATGTTTTTATAATAATAATCAACTTAGATCTATCTTAATTATGTGTCTACCAAGATCATATTTTTTTGCATTTTAACGGAAGTTTGCATTTCAAGAGATTTGATCTCTCTAAGCACTTGGTAGATTCAAAGTTAATATGAATCTAGGTTGGTTTAATTTCTCCCTTTAAATATATTATATTTCACATGAATACCATGGATTATCATAAACATATAAATAAAAAAATATGGGTAACTTGACCAAGTCATGTTTACCTTAATTTTAGTTTGAAGTTATCTTTATTTTAACACGGGGTTATTTTTATTTTTATTTCCCGTAGTCTAATTAGATTGCTTTTTTTCCTTGAAAATCATTGAAATTCCGGTAAGATTTTAAGAAAAATCGGTAGGGAATTTTGTAAATCTAGGTTATAGCTATCAAACTTCAATGTTTTGGGTGTCATAGAGGATTTTGGGTGCCGTAGAGGTTTTTGATGGTGCTGAACCCATTTCCACCATCAAAAACATGATTCAAACACTGCTAATGCAAGATTTCTTAAAAAAAAAATTCTCGGATTCTGGCCAATTTTGGCCGTCCAGGCAATTCCTCCGTAGACAACTCTTTTTTATTTATTTTGATAGAATTCAAATGTTTACAGCGCATTACAACATCTTTACCATATTGTGTGCCTAGATGCAATAATAAGACCACTAGTGAGTGACATTAATTGAAAATATTAAAATAAGGGAGTTGTCATCAAGTGCTACTTTTTGGAGTTTTCGGTGGATTTTTGGGTGGAATCCGATTGAAAATTTTGTAGTGAAATCTTGATTTGTGTTATTTAAATTGGTTTTATGACTGCATATATGAATTTAGCGCCCTCAAAAACCCCTTGGGCACTTCAATTATGCACACTTCACTCATCAAACTTGTGATTTCAATGAATCCCTGCCAGATTCTAGATAAATTAGATCGGAAAATAAACGAGAAAACTTTTCAAAAAGTCGCACTTACAGACAACTTGTTAAAATAAGTATTTTCACTAGTTTTATGAAATTTTGTTTTATTACTGTTTTTCCTTTCCTATAATAATAATTAGCTTAGATATATCTTAACATATTTATCAAGATAAAATCTCTTTTCACTCTAAAAGATGTTTGCATCTCAAGATATTTGATCCCTCTACATACTTAAAATGGATCTAGGTTCATTTAATTCCCCCCTTTAAATAGGCTATATTCTACATGAATACCATGGCTTAATATAAACCTAGCAATAAAAAAGACGTGGTCTAATGAGGCCACAATTTCCGTGGAAAACAATGGAAATTTTGGTAGGATTTTGAAAAAATCCAGTAGAAATATTTAGAAATCCTGGTTACAAAGTGTTTATAGGGCATTACAACAACTCTACCATAATGTGCACCTCTTGACTCAATAACAAAATCACTCGGGAGTGACAACAAATTTTAAACAAAGAAAAAAACTCATCATAACTAAATTGACAAACCAACAATAAGAACAACCATAAATGTAGGTTGACTCATCAGTGTTTTTCAAAGAAAAGCACGTCACATTTAATTACCCGTTGGTGGTCCGTAAGAGGGTAAGCTTTCAATCTTGCCAAATGCCTCCGTGTATTAGGCCATTAAATTGTTTCTTTATGTTCGAAGCAGAAGCAGTTTTAAGACATACTCGAGAACCTTGTGAGTGACACAATTGTATCTTCACTCAAGAATAATTGCTTTGATAATTTATTATAATTTTTTTTTGTTTGTCAAGTTGTGTGAGTCCTGAGATGACATGATTGTATCCTAAACTTTTGGCTTGAGAAACTACGACATAGAGACATCTAAGCCATAAAAATCACTTGGAGATTGCACTCGACTAGATTTTTTGCCCATAAACACCTTAACAACACACCCATCACCATGATTGTATCCTAAACTTTTGGCTTGAGAAACTACAACATAGAGACATCTAAGCCATAAAAATCACTTGGAGGATTTTTTGCCCATAAACACCTTAACAACACACCCATCACCATTTATCATTAAACTTGATTTGATTTTTTTTATTAACTTAAATTTAACAATTTTCCGTTCAATAATGCATCGATATGATATATTGATATAATGGGACTGGGTGCAAGAGCCTAGCACCGACCACCTGTCTGGGTGAATAATTTTTTTTATGAGACTGTGGGCTGTACAATAATTCAGATATGTCATTGTCAACAATTATATTCCAAAACAAAGACTACGCATTTTTTATTAATAACTGATTTATAAGAGCACAAACACCATTTATTGCTAATTAATTATGGATTTATGCTTAGTGGATTTATCGATCCACATCTTTTGTTCCCGTTTGTCGCTCTTTTGTCAGTGGCGCTTATCGGAGGAGGATATTCCGTCGGAATAAAAACGTGACCTCCTGCGCTATAAATTTATGCGAAAGCCAGATCTGGAGATACGAAATGCTCTGTCGATCGTTCCCCAAGTGGCGCAGTGGCATCTGGATTGCCTCGTGTCCCCCCAAATTTCATTTGATGGCTTCTTTGGAAACCTTCAAAGCGGCTCTTTATGAGATTGCCGCATTGGCCCGGCTGCAGGAGACTGAAGTCTTCAACAGTGGCAACTCTGGCTCGCAGAAACTCTATATGTTCGCGTGATTGGTGTGTATGAAGGGACGCTGTTGGAAAACACTTGTTCAAAATGATTTACATTAACTGGAAAGTTGTTGTTTTCTTTGGTTGCTGTGATTTGGTCAGGTTTTAAGGACTGTTAAGCGGAGAAATTGTAAACTAAATCACAAAATTGTTGATGGCATAGATTTATCGGTGTGGTAAATTATTTTGTTAAGCAATGTATTTCCAACACCTCCCATTCCGTATACACCAACCAGACCAACCTGTAAAGTTTCAGCGAACCAAGTAGTGTTCAGATTTAACATTAATGGAAGCACAAGTTGGAAGCTTGGTCCTGCCACGGAAGATGAGCGCTCAAACACGGCCATGTTCGTCTTCGGCCTGTAACGCTAAGGAAACTGTTTATTACTTTTCATTTATTTTTTTCTGGTATTTTTGGTTGGAATTTAGAGTTCGCAGATTTATCCAGGTAAAATTGCTATTTCATTTATCCAGTGATGTGATTTAAAAGTTTTTTCTTTTATCAGGAGAATCCTCTCGTCTACTTAAAGATGTGAGTTAAAGGTTTTAAAATTCTCTGAATAAATCCAGAATGTTAATTAGGGTTTTGATAGTCAAGGTGGTTTTCGCACTTTTCAAGCATTTAGGGTTTTGATAGCCAGGTGTTTTCTCCACTTTTCAAGCATTTAGGGTTTTGATAGTCACGTGGTTTTACCACTTTTCAAGCAACTTTTCTTTTTTTCTTTTTAAGGTTTGAACTGCAAATTTCAATTTCTGGCAGAGCGAAATTACTGTCTTATTCATTGAGATTCCAACCTATTATGTCAATATTTCCATCCGAACAAATTGCTCAAATTACAAATTATTTTTTGCGCCGAATCCCAACAAAATAGGGCATTTTAGCATTTAGATGACGCTGATGGATTAGAATGTGACAGAAAAATTGAGGACTAGTGGGAAGGTATTCCGCCAAGCCCCTCGTGGCGGCAGCAATGATGGAAAAACAAATGTACCTGACTGTAATTCGTCTTCATCTCTAATGAAAAATGCAGATGCTACTTTACTTTGTGTTCATGCGTCAGTAATATATGATCCTGTAATTGTATCTTTACTATTTTATGTATCCAACAATAGAGAAATAATGTTGATAGAAATAATGTGGATAGACTGGTGAAATAATGATTTGGGATTACCATCATTATTAGAATCTTCATAAAGATTATAAGCATGTAATAAATTCATTGATTTTAAAATAATAATAGAAGATTAATTGATTGCTCTCAGAGTTTCTTATTTACAGGCTTCATAAAGATTGTAAAGCCAGGAATAAATTTATTAATGTTAAAATAATATAGAGGATTAATTGATTGCTGGTAGGGGTTCTGATTTTCAGCTTAGAATAGATAGTTACATCGAAATATGCTCTTCTTGGACATTCCTCATTCCGTTGAGGAATGTCAAGTTTTTTAAACCCAAAACATATATTGCTATTCCGAGCTCGGGCCATAATCCAAGTGCACGGTTACACACCATGTTGGTGAAAATTTTAGCGAGTAGTTTTAAGTGTGATTTTTTAAAGGTTTTTACAATTGTTTTTTCTGGTTTAAGTGTGATTTTTTAAAGGTTTTTACAATTGTTTTTTCTGGTTTAATTTCTCTAAAATCCTGCAGGAATTTATTGAAAACAGATGATGGATAACCTTGCACAATAGAAGTGCCTTAGTGGATTTTTAGGGTGTTGAATTCATATATAGAGTCAAAAAAACTAGTTTAAATAACAGAAATCAAGATTTTACCTCAAAAATTTTCACCAGATTCGAGCATCTGAAACTCCAAAAAATTTCACTAAAAACAACTCCAAACTTTAGGGTTTAGGTTTATGGGAAATGATTTATCAGTGACCCGTCACATCAAGCTTAGCAAAGCCATCAAGGTTGTCATAAAGGTATGGAGGGTTAAACTGCATTAGAGAATAACAGTGTCGAAGCACCCCTGGTCGATTCATAAATGCCGTAAATGCCATAACAGTGTCGAAGCACCCCTCGTAGATTCATGAATGCCAGTTGCTGCATTTGAAACAAGTGTTCCAGATCCAACAACCCTCTATGCTCTCAACAACATTTAATATTTGGAGTAGTTTTTAAGTGTGTTTTTTTTGGAATTTTGGTGGATTTTAATATTTGTAGTTTTTAATTGTGTTTTTTTGGAATTTCTGGTGGATTTGCTTGGAGTTTTCTGGTAAGATTTTTTGCTACAATCTGGAGAAAAAATGTATGACCAAATCTTGATTTGTGCTGTTTAAAATGGTTTCTTCACTGTATATGGGGATTCAACACCCTCAAACACTGCCTCTAGAAACTTCAAATGTGAAGAGTTTTCCTGTCAAACTTATATTTTCAATAAATTGAAAAACTTTCCAAAAATTCACACTTAAAAAACTCTACTAATTTAATATTATGTTAGAAAGACTTTTTTTTTCAGTAGAAAAAAACAATTGGTTTATATATAATACCAGCACATTTGTCTTTGAGTTTCATTTTTGACGACTTCAAAATTACATCAGATTTCATTTTGTTTCTTTACATATATAAAATAAAAAATTTCAATAAATTTTGCTACAGATAAGCTTTTACTTATAAACCAAAAAATCCGGAGAAGTCTGGTCTCAGTTATATCTTCCCTGTCAGTGAATATTCTTGTTTCATCAAAATTTTCTAACTATCTTCTTGTTCCCTTTTTCCTTTAGTCCTTATATTCAGATTTCTTTCTGAAATTTATCAAGAGATTTGTGACCATTGATTGATTCCTGTATACTCAAAATGGAAAAATGTTTGATGAAGATCGGGATATCCCAACCCAATCAAGATCCTGCGCATACATAAAAAAATTAGAAAAAAAGAACCGATCCTTAAAAATTAGAAAAAAGAACCGGTCCTTTCGGTCCATGACCAGTAGTTTCAAATAACTCATAGTGCATCTCTCCATATCTTCCATTTAATCCCTTCTTAGATAGACTATTCGCCAGTGAATTATTTTCTCTGTAGATGTGGGAGAAGGTAATAGTGGAGAACTTTTTTGTGCAGAAACTTTATCTTTTCTCAGATTTGAAAAATCTGTTTACTTACTTTACCAGAGTGCTTGGCTAATCTTCAAAGAGCCACCTGTTCCTGCTGCACCATAGATACCAGTGATAGATAATGGGCATGTTTCTGAAAGATTTTCCTTACCCCGACCACCATAAATAGCATTTCTCAGCGGTGTCATATGAGACAGCCTCCATTTTAAAATGTCTGCATATCAAAGTTGTCTTCGGCAACTCTCCAACAGAGACGACATATCCCTTTTCATCCGTCTTCTTTGTAAATTGTTCCAGGTGAGGTTCTTATCCTTCCATACCATCAAGTATACTATAATCATTTTTTTTTACTTTTAATTTCCATATATCATGAAACCAACAAGGATTATCCATTCCCATCTTCTCTTTCATCATCTCTCTATAATTTTCTCATATTACAGTCTGGCCTTTGTTCAGTTGCCCTCCCCATTTTACACGATCCCCCCTTCTATATCTTATAAGACCCATACTTCTTAGATTTTCACATAAACTATTCCACTCTTCTAATAAACCATCAGATAAACCCAACAGTCCTGCCGAATGCCATTGCGGAATCTCCACCTGCCATTCCAAAATTTGTCTCAAGTAGAAGACACCTTTCCTATGAAGGAACATAATCAATACCAGGCTGAGGTTTGAGTTATGTGGAAGATCCCCAAATCCAGGTTGTCTTATCAGGATAAATCCTCCATTCCCAAAGTTCCACCTTAATTTCTCTTTTAACTGTGTCATGCAAATCTTCAAGGAAATCCATTGTATCCTTCCACAGACCCGGAGAATTGAGGCATCTCCACAGTGACTTCATCAAGAGAGCCTTTCCGAAAGTTTCCAATTCAATCACCCCCAACCCCCTAGTTCCTTTGGCCTTGCTATCAGCTCCCATTTGGCCAAGTGATAAGATCATTTCCCTAAACCGCCATTCCAAATAAAATCTGCCATGATGTTAGCAAGATTTACACACGGCCTTGGCCTTTGGAGAAGAGTTGCTTGGGCCATGTGATACCTTTCAACCATCATAAGACGGATTATGAGCCTCGAGACTCCCAATTTGTGATGTCATTTAATGATCCATCTAATCTAATCCAAAGATCGCGTTATTTTAATCACCCACAAGGTCATTTGAGGTTTCTTTGTTGGAAGAAATGAGGAGAGGAAATGGTTTTCATTCACGTCTTGGCGGGGGTTTGTACTAAGAAGGATTAGTTTTCGGATCTGGCTTTCTTTTCATCAGAATAACAAAGAGGGAATGGTATCCCACTTGAAAAGCATATAAGCCCATCTTTATAGGTTGTTAGATATAAAACCAATTGGTTTTGTAGATCAGAGCCGAGCTGTGAGGCTTTTTGTGGCATTCCGAAGGATAGAGAATAAAAAATCTTGGAGGCTAATCACAAGTTAGAAAGAGGAAGGAAAATACTGAAGAGTTGGAGCTCCAAGATAAAGAAGACTTTGCCTCAGGATATTAAATTTGAATAGGCCAAAAATTTTATAGGCAAGATCTTGATTAGGAACGTTTTAAATAGGACTTTAAATCACTGAATTTAGGCATGTTGGAATCCTATTTTGGTTTCCAACTCAATTATCCATATTTGGGTTGACGTGCCAAAGATTCATTTTTTTCCTTAGGTCGGATAATTCTAATGGGTTGCCCATTCTGGAAGTTCACCTAATTATCCAATGTGACAACAAAATGCCCAATTTGACTTCAGATGTTAGGTATCCAAAGCGACAAGAAAATGAGAAATCTGAGTTAAGAAGTTAGGTTTACCTTTTGAATTATTGTCATAGGAAGTTATTGATACATCGAGGACTTAGGGGGCTCTTTGGGTAAATTACTGGTGGTCAATCTTTCTCTGAAGTCCAATCACTATTGCATGGTTGGAAGTTGACTTAGTGGAGGATCTGATATATACCATATAAATTAAAGTAGGGGACAAAGGCTAAATTCAAAGTCCAGATTACATTAAGATCTGTCGAGGCCATAGGGAGTTCTCTCCTTTAAGTATTGTTGTTCCATATTTCTTTCGAGTCTAATACGTTTTGGATGGTAGCATGGGTATTGGTGGAAATGGACTTATTAGTGGAGTGTATAGGTTCCGTAGGATTTAAAATAGGGAACAAATGCCATATTTACAGTCTAGATCACATAAAGATTCCAATCGGTCGCACATGTCATTGATACGCTCACATTGTTGATGAATGTCGACGCCCTTTCTAAGGAAGATCTAACTGAAGAAAGTGGTAGAAATATCAAAAATAGAAAGAAGGAAATGGATATGGGGTAACACTAGCTAATTTATCTCTCGATTTGAAATATTTCCCTTCAAAAGGTAAAAAAATCAAGGAGATTACAACAAATGACAATATATCTCTATCATAGGAATGATGTAGAGTTATTAAAGATTTGGGCTCTTGGTTTATTCCCCACTTTGGAGGTTTTGGATAATTTTGGATTTTTTGTGTGTTAAGGGTATCAAATAATGGTTTGGAAGTTTTGATACATTTTGGGTTGGGTTGTTTGAAAAAAGGATTTAGTTACTACTTAAAATTATGTGAATCAATTTAGATCCATCTTAACTCAGTATCTACCAAGTGCATAGAAGTACCAAATCTTTTTTCACTTTAAGAGATGTTTGCACCTCGAGAGATTTGATCTCTCTTGGCCCTTGGTAGATCTAGAATTAAGATGAATATAGGTTGTTTATATAAACAAATAAGATTGTTAGTTTTTAGTTTTACCATAAACATATTAACAAAAGATAACCAAGTTAAATGTTATTTATTTCAACTTTGAAGCCACTTGTAATTTACCACTAAACCATTCATCATATATATTATTGTGCACTATCCACATGATTGCCTAGCATCATAAACCTAATTTTCCACATGTATATCCTCTATATAAGTGTGAACATTACAATGTGTCCATCATCTCTCGACAACTTTGGCTAATGTTAATCATGTCACTTCACTTGAGGCTTGAATTATTGGCTCAAAAAATTATATACTTTACATAAAATAACATCGCTCTCTTCCCTCTCTCTCCTCTCTCCTTCACTCTCTCTCCTCTATCTCAAGTTCTCTTTGAATTCCTTCCTCTCTCTCTCTCTAGAATATCTACAAAATATTTTAATTTTTAGTGGTGAGGATAGAGGGTTTAAATATGTCTTAAAAGTAATTATAACATTTTTTTTCTCTTAGATTTAATTGAAGAAATGTTATAAAATTAAATTATTTTGATTGTGAAATGAAGTATGCTTTTTGGGCCTCTAGTATTGATAAGTCGTGGTATTGGCCCATGGTATTGTAACAAACCCTATATCCATGGTAAAGTGAGGGTGAACATCCATAGTTAAAATCTTGTTATATTTGTATTGATAAACCATGGTATTGGTTCATGATATTGTAACAAAGCCTATTTACAAGTTAATAATAGCCATGGTAAAGTGGGGCTAAATATTATTTAAATTCAAATATGGTTAAGAATTAATATTTTCATATTATTAAAATTTAAATATGGTTATGCATTTTATGTTTTACATTTTGCATTATATTTTATATTTTGCATTTTAGCTTTAACATTACATTTTACATTTTTTTTTTTGTTTTAATTTGAATATAAAGTTGACACTTAATTTTTTTCCTTTGTATATTGTTATTGAATTTAATAAATGTTGACAAAATTACATTACATTATACACATTTCTCCTATACTTGGTTGTAGAGCACCTCTTAAACAACTAAATATTTATTTCACCCCTAACTAATACATATATGGGAAAAAAACTTGGGTTTTTCTTCCTTTTCTAATGGTTATCCCAACACTATAGGATGAAACTCAATATTTGGAAGATTCGTAAATGATAATTTTTTCTCTCAAAGTGAGGGATCTAGGAAGCTATCTTCAAAGAGCTATGTTGGACCATCTCAATTATAAATTATTATGGTTCTTACAATGACAAGTAAGGTTTATGGATGCTTTATTTGATCAATCCTTTGTTGAAAGGAGAAGATTGTTACTAGAAGAAATATTAACTTCATCATTCCAAAAATAGATGTTGGAGGGTTGAATGCCACACTAGATAAGGATGTTGAATATTTCAAATACAATGTAAAAGAAGATATATTAGTAGACATGGAGCCCCTAGAACTAGTTTTGATGTAGCCTACTAATAGAGCTAAGGGCCTAGGCGAATTTTTGGTCTTGAAATCATTGATGAAGGAGGTGGATCAAATCAAAACTTAGATAGAAGCCATTGGTTTCTCGAGCCATATTTCTATTCTACATAAAATGAAAAAAAAATGGTGAATAATCAAGTCCCTTCAAATTTAATGCCCACTAGTTAGACGAGGAAGAGAAGTAGTTGATTGAAAATGAATAGATAAGGTGTGCTCCAAATTGAGGAGAGTCACCACACCGCTAGTTTATAAAAAAGGTTAAATGCATCCAAAGAATAGGTCACTTTTAAAAGTAAAAAAAGGATAAATACTTAAAAGGAGGTTGGTGAGGAAATTTGAGATTTTCTGAAGGAAAAGAGAATGGTCTTTTTAGTGAGGAAGAGTTTTTGAAAATGAAAGAACTAGAAGGAAAAGAGTAGAATCCTATCCTGGTGGGAGAAGGAATAGAGAATAAAATTACACTATTGGATAGAGAGGTGACAAAATTTTGAAAATTTTCCTTAATTTGAAAAACATAGAAAGTATGGGCCATCCTTATTTCGATTGTAGAAGTTGAAATATTTCAGAGCGCTGACAAATTTGAGCAAAATCAATTTTTCTCATGTCTTTCAAATTTTCATAATCTCCCAGACTCTTAGGTCGGGTTATGCTCGTGAAAATAGGTAAATACTATATGGGAAATGAGAATTTTGAAAGGTCACATGGTCAACACCTTCTTTGGAATCATTGAAGTAGGCACAACTTATTTTTATAAAACAATCAAGGAGATTGAAAGATGAACATATTTGAAATCTTAAACATCTAAAATTTTCATAATCTCCCAGACTCTTAGGTCGGGTTATGCTCGTGAAAATAGGTAAATACTATATGGGAAATGAGAATTTTGAAAGGTCACATGGTCAACACCTTCTTTGGAATCATTGAAGTAGGCACAACTTATTTTTATAAAACAATCAAGGAGATTGAAAGATGAACATATTTGAAATCTTAAACATCTCATCATTCTTTCTCAACTTTGTAAGTGGAGAAAATAATCAAAAGTTGTTGGAGGAGGTATCCAAGGATAAGTTGCAGATGGTTTTGACTTGATTTTAAAAAGACAAAATTTTAGGCTTGGATGGGTGGAGTGTTGAATTATTTGCAGCTTTATTGAATTACCATAGGATGATATATTAAGGGTGATAGATGCGATAAAAGTTCATAGAAAGTCTCAAGTTTACTCAATACTATTTTTCTAGTTTTAATACTAAAGAAAGATGAGCAAGAATTGTTCGAGGATTTCCAACCTATTTCCTTACATAACCACTAAGACGAAATTGTGTCAAAGGTGTTAGTAGTGAGGGTTAAAAGTTTTTTTAGGAGCTATTTCTCTTGAATAAATTGGGTTTTCAATAGATAAACAAATTACTGAGATGATAAGACCAACGCATGAAGGCATCCACACCATCAAAACAATGAACGAGGCTATGACTATCTTGAAACTTGACTTTTCAAAATTCCATGATTAGACAAGTTGGTTGTATCTAAAACTTATGCTACTTCACATAGGATTCAACAACCATGTGGTGCATTAGATTAAGGGGTGTGCTTCTCTGATTTGTTTTTATTTTTTCATTAATGGCCATTATTTCCATAATTTTTTTTAATCTTTCTCATGGATGTCATCAATGCTATGATTTGTCTTCATTGCTAATTATACTTGTATTCAAGATTCTTAGTAGAGAAATTAGGGAGGTACAAGGATTGACATCGTTTCAAGGGAAATGATTGGCATCATCGTGCTCACTAACTCATATTTTGTTTATTGATGATGTTCTTTTATTCATTAATGGAAGTACTAGACAATTGAATATGCTAATTGAAATCTTAGAGTTGTAAGGCAAACCAATAGGAATTAAGATCAATCTCCATAAATATTCCTTTAGTTTTAATGGATTAGAAGCTATGGATGAATGGAGATTATTTCATGCCTTTCAATGTTTTAAATCTAAATGAGGGTTTTTAAAATTTGCAATTTTTGTTAAGTCCTAATGGTTACAAGAACGGGACTAGAATTGGTTGCAAGGAATAATTGAAGTCCATATTAATCACCAAAATAATAGATGGCTCTCCATATGTAGTTGTTTGATCCTAGAAGCTATCCTTCTTTGTTGCCATATCTTAGTCTTGATTCCCAAGGGTGTCATAAGGGTTGTAAGGAAGCTATGTTTCCATTTTTTATGGTTTGGGAAGTGTCTAAATGATCGCATCTATTTGGTTAAAT
Organism: Pinus albicaulis; assembly: GCA_034641835.2. Lineage (NCBI taxonomy): Eukaryota > Viridiplantae > Streptophyta > Pinopsida > Pinales > Pinaceae > Pinus > Pinus albicaulis. The sequence goes on along the minus strand of CM076581.1, from coordinate 770,832,046 downwards.
GGGAAAATATTGCAATGCCTAGATATAGGGGATTGGGGACATAAGAATGCATATGTGTTTGGTTTACCCCTAGTAATGAAGAGTATTTGGACAATTTTGACTACACATGGGCTATGGTGGGAATTTTGGGTCACAAATATATCACCCAAAGGACTTCTTTGAATTATATCCATGATTGAAAGTAGTCGATTAAAAATGTTTCCAATCAATGGAAAGCTTCAATGTGTTCTTTTTCAATTATTAGATATTTCCTAGCCTCGAAGGTTGGTTTCAAACAAAATATAAGGTCGGACTTGGATATTATATTAGGTTGTGAAGACAAGTACGTGCGATTCAATGACACTATTGAAACTCTTCATAATGAAGGTTTTCCCTATTAAATTAATTACCAGAAGAAGATTCAACTTATATTTAGTACAAAGGATGAAGAATAATGTTCTTCTTGGGATTAACAAGTGAATATATAAAGTATTGGATTGCTTGCCTAGACCATATTGAAAAGGGTCACATTATATTGAAGACCTTAACTTGTTAGCTTGATCCAAGAATAAAATTAGGGGAGACTTACAACAAAAACTGGGCTATAAAGTTATGTTTGAATCAATTAGCCTTGTTGGTGGTGGAAACATCCATGGAAGTTAAAGGCTCCAAATAAATATAGAATCCTTCTTTGGTAATCCCTCATGAATAATTTGTAACATTGGACATGTTTCAATGGAGGAAAAAACAAGGACCAAGTATTTGCATGCTGTGTAGATTAGTTGGAGAAAGAAGAATTGAAATTTTCATTAATTTCCCTATGGCCAAGGTTTGTGGAAGGAAGTCAAAAGATTAAGAGGCTCAGAAACTTTTAGTGAGGTAATACAATTGAACAGTTCTTGAATGCCTTTGTATCAATTTTTGTTTTTGTATGTCCAAGTACAAGCTGCCATAACATGGGAAAAAACATAGGCCTCATGCAAATCAAAGGTCTCTTCTTGTCTTTCATGGATTCTTTAATTTTTCAATCAAAACTTCTCTCTCATTTTTATGATCATTTTCCCTCTTCCTGTTTATGACAGAACTTGTGAAACCATGGTTGTTATGTTTTCCAAAAGAAAGAGAGTCCCATGAGATTGTGGTTGTTAGAATCCTATGGATGTCAGGGAGTTGTTGCTAAGAGGAGGAAATGGGATGGTTTTAAGGGAAAAACCATGGTTGAAACATCCAAAATAGCTAAAGAAAACACCGTTCAACCTACAACCCTATTGATATTTCTCATTGACTACTTTGGGCCAAGTGTTTCTCCTCTAGATTATTTCCATAAGGAAACCACCAATATGGACTCTTTCTACTACCACTAAAGAGCATTGGAAAGGAAAAATGTCCATGAGATATTGTTGAGCATAGAAATGGAAAATCTTCCTTATATTTTGTAGGTTTGTGGAAGAGAGTGTCATGGTTGATGAACAACTCAGTGGTTAGTAGAGTGTCTATGTCATGAGAGTAATGGGTTGAGATCAATGAGATTATAACTCTATAGGAACTTCCTTCTCCTTTATGGCATCATGGTCTACCTTATGGGTGGAATCCATTGTTGATTCATACGATTGGGAAATGAGTTACTCATCAATCATTGATTTGGTGGAATTCATTTTATCATAGACAAGTATTCATATTTGTCTTTCTAAGGAATGCTTTTTATTTGTATTTGTGGTGTGCTTTCATGAGTTTAGTGAGTAATGAAAAATGTATGTATACACAATGTTATGGCCAAAGTTATTTTATATTGCATATGAATTTTGGTTGATATTCTCATTAAAAGTAGAATTCAACCATAACCAGATAATATAAGAGTGCATACATCATCAAGGGAGGCATCCAAGTATGTCATAGTCCAATTAGGTTCATACAATCGATATTGGGCCTTCAAATCTAGCTAAATTTCTCTTTTCCCAACTAGTAGGCATGCAAAAAATGCTCCTAATTTATACTCTTGACACTCGAACATGTTCAAACATCAACATTAAATTCATCTATACATGGTTGTAATTAGCAAAATTTCTTATAAAAGCCATCTTAGATTTTCCAAAATATTCTTTTGTTGCACATAGCAAATTCATAATTTAAGTGATTTCATTGTTTTGAACAATTTTGAATAGTTTTACTAAAATGCACACCTAGGCATCCAAAATTTTATTTTCAAGTTGTAAAGGGTTCCTCATGGATTGCTTGACCTTCATGTATAGTTATATTTGTAATCCCAATCCAAAAGGTGATCGGTGTAGCAAGACAAGAAACATATGTGCTCTTGCCAAAGACGTATAGATCGACCTTGAGTACCTTAAAAAACGCACTCGAACCCCAACCAAAGGAATTATGGATAAAAACCAAGGATGAAAGTATATATTCCATGAGATTTACAACAAAACATGGATTCCATATTTCGGAAATTGTCAACATTCCCAACGTCCAGGTCTATCAAAATAGGTTATTCACTAATTTTGCACCATTCAAAGGAATGCAAGTAGCCATTCACTAAAAGTGACTCCAGATTGAGTATGAACCCAAATAAAATTTAAAAAGATGTTTTGGATTCCTTATTCAATATCTATACAAAAATTCACCTCATGTTTGGATTCTACCCCTAAACTCTACACTACATGAAAGAAAAAAAATGCTCATTCTTCAATAATAAGCAAAATATATATGCAAGATAGCTTGTCTAAGGGTGCTCCTTATATGAGCACTCCTTATTGTCTAAGGGTACATTATGCATCCTTATATAACCATATTAAATGATATGGATCTAAATGTACAGTGGTATTTAAACCCAATTATCAAACCAAGAACTTAAAAATCATGGCCTTATCACTGTAACACCTCGAGTTTTCTGTTTTTTATTTGACAATGAAATAAGTCCAAAGGGGAAGTGGACCCAAATGGAGAACTAGAAAATGGTTAAATTTATTTTTTGATAAATAAAAGTAAATGGAAAAGTGATGTGTGCCATATGATTAGATTGAGATTGGAGATCATAAACCTTGATCCACGAGGATAAGAATAAGGTTAGACTTTCCCAAAACTTTTCAAAAAACTTTGAAAAGAATCTTACTAAATTAGATTGAAGGAGAAAAATCTAATTTCCCCAATGAAGAGGAAAGTAATTGAGAAGAGGTGGAAAATCTGGAAAAGAGGAAAAGACCAGCTTCAAAGTCCCTCATTGAGGGAAGCCTAGGAAAAAATAGGAATAAAGCATCCTAGAAATTCTGGACGCAGAATTTAGAAACAGGCTAAGGGAAAGCATGCCTTAAGTAAGCTGTTCCATGACAGACAAAGGGTGCTCTGTCACTGGAAGATCACAACTCGGAGGTGAGTTCGGGGGATAAAAAACTCTATGGTTGGGAGGACTAGTCAAAATCAACTAGTATGCACTCAGAACTATTTGATGTTCATTCATATGAAGATGAGTATGGTGTAAATAGATTGAAATTTAAATTCTGCATAGATTAGTGTAAATTGAATTTCTCAGAATTCCCATGCATTTAACAAAATTAATTAGAGTAGAGACTCTTTCAATTCTGTGTAGTTGCATGAGGGAAATCTGATAAGATCATCTGCCAGAATGTCTAAACCGGTAACTGATTTAAATCTAGAGATCGATTCTTATCAGAGAAATAAAGTTTTCTGTGTAAAGACAGAGGATATTATAAATTTACTATGTGCTGGATATAATATTAGAAAAGTATGATATGCTATTTTATAGAGCTATGTTTTAAACCAAGAAAGAGAATGTCATATATAGCATAAATAATTTTATGCGTGGAATTTTTACACAAAACTATATATCTTCGCTAATTAAAATTACATCATAGTTTAGAAAATTTATCCCATACGAATATGAAATGAGATTTAAAAATTGTAGAGGAAATAGACATAGTGATAGATTTCTGTAAATTAATTGCAATTGTTATAAAAGTTCTAGTAGAGCTCTAACAGCCTAATATATCAACTGAACATAAGAAATAACAAGCCTCGCATAAAACTGAATAGTATTAGAGACTACCATATCGTTGGAATACTTTCTTTGTTGTCTCACAGACAATCCAAAAGATTTTAATTAAGACCAAATTTCCGGCGTACACAAATTTTCATACTGAAACGGAAAATAAAGACGCATTCCAAATAGAAATCGAGGTCAAAATCCCTCGAAGACGCCTATGCAAGATGTCATAAAATCACCCTCCCAAAAGATTTAGTGAAGTTGGGGCTCATCGGACTATGATCTTTCATGGCTCTGTTATTAGCCAAATCCTTATGGAGGGTCCCTCGCTGATCCGCATATGGTCGAATATCATGTCGGACAAATATGTGTCTGCATCTATGTGACTTACATCTCGTCCTATGACTCTTAAGGGTGCGTCCATGATTTGGAGGAGTATATCTAAAAGCTTGGGGACTATCAAGAAGAACGTGCGGTGGAAACTTGGTGATGGGAGGAGGATACCTATCTCGTGCTCCTATATTCTGGGTGTATCTTCTGATCATAGCGCTGAACCGGATTTATACCACAGGCTGTCCCATAGGGGTCACTTCTTCATCTCCGATTTTATCTCTCATTGGAATAACGGTGCTCCCGTCTGGAAGAACTTTGAGAGACTTGGCTTACAGGAGGAGGACAGGGATTCTTGGCAGAACATCATCAACGTTTTCCAGGGGGCTGGCTTCCTTTTTCATCCTACAGGTGATAGGATCGTGTGGGGTGGGCTGCACAAGGGATCCAACATCAGTGTTAAGGACTTGTATTCGAACATGATTGCTGAAAGATCCACATCCAATGTTATCCCTGGTTTCACAAAGGCGTGGAAGTGGAGAATTCCTCACAAGATCCTTCTTTTCAACTGGCTTCTTAGGAAAGGGAGGATCCTCACGTGGGAGAACCTACAACATAGAGGTATGATCGGACCTGGACGCTGTACCATTTGCAAACAACAGCTGGAAATTGTCTCCCACTTATTTTTTAAATGTAAGACAGTATTGGGCTTCTGGGAAATGATATCTCACTGGGCTGGCTACCCATCTTGGAGCCCTCTGTCACAGGCCCACGCTTATGATTTTTGGGCTTCTAACGGTGAAGGGAACAAGGCTCTGCCTTTCTATGTCTGCTGGGAGATTTGGTGCTCCAGGAACAATCTGTTGTTCAATGGGGGGCTGTGGGACCCCTACAGGATGTACCAGCGGATTCTGGAATGGCTTCAAAGTCACTCTGCTCCAGATGAGGTCGTAAAGGACATGTCTATCAGGTATAGACCTCATGCGATCAATGTTTCGGCACTCTTTTTTGATGGGGCACAACAGGAAGGGGTCTGTGGCTGTGGGGCCTGGCTTAAATTGGAGTGTGGGGATCGCTACCATATTTTCTGGAATGGCGGCCCTGGGACTAACAATAAAGCTGAGGTATTAGCCCTATGGAGCGGACTCCTTATGGCTCTTCACCTGGAAATCCCATGCATTGATATATATGGGGATTCCCAGATTATTGTTGACGGTATCTCGGGCAGGGCTATTCTCCGAAGCTCTCATCTTAGTGGCTGGATTGATCGTACTACCCACCTTCTCTCTCAATTTCAGAGGGCTTCTACCCACCACATTTACAGAGAGTTGAACAGCAGGGCGGATAAACTCTCTAAATTTGGGCTGGAACAAGATTTTGGCTCCATTACTGTCATAAATTTCAACGATAATAGAGCTGAGACCACCTTCTCTTTCCCATTGTAGGTACTCGGATTTTGGTGTCTTTTATAGGCCCTGGGATTTCTCTTCATGTGGGATGCTATGTTGGATTGGAGCTTTTCAACTGTATCTGGTATTGTCTTGCTCATGTTACCTGTCTGATGACGCTCTCTCTTCTTGTTTTTCCAATTAGCTACAGCGCTCAGGTAGCATTGCTTTTGACCTTTGGCTGGTTCCTCTGCTTCAAACGGCTTTTCCACATGGCTTTGTAATGATCCGTATCTACCATGCGGCCTGTTATATTTTCTCTGGTTTTTGCTTCATTGATCTATGTAATTTCCGCCTGGCTACTTCGCCTGGTCGCTAGACCCATAGCTGGGACCGATGTGCTGGTGTGATCTCATATTGTGTCACATTTTTGTCTGATAGGGCACCTATCTCTGGTTTTTTATTCCACTGCCTGAATGGGACAACCCTTTCTCCTGTCGAGAATTGGATTTTCTCCTCTTCAGTTGCACATGTACAAGTTTGATGGACTGTTTTCCTTTGATTTAATATCTAAACAGCGATTTTTCTCCTGTTGAAAAAAAAAAGAAATCATATTGTTTCAGATGGGAAGAGACAGAACATATTACAGACGCGGTAAATTACAATGTCATGTAAGTATGAAAGGAATGCTGGAAGGCTACACCCTTTCACAAGGGAAGCACCTTTCCCTTTCTCGTGAACGGAATAAAAAAAAATCCAGTCTAAGTCCTATTCCGAGTTTTCCAAGAGCAAAAAAAAAAGAATAAATTTACAGTACATGTCTCTAAATTTGTGAAGCCGAGACAAATTATGAATTTAAAAGAATCCCTAAAATTGAAATCCCAGGAATAGGGTAAATGCCATAATTTCTTTTCAAAAAATACTCACGCAATACCTTTTCTAGTTTTGATTATTGGGTAGTGGAGGATGCCTGGGCAGGAAATGTGTCTAGGAACGTCCATCTGTGATGTGTAAATACGGCAGAATTGATGCTAATCTCTGAGACGAAATATTATGATAGGCATAGAATACCAAGAATGAAGTGCAAATACTCTGGAACCAATCTCAATCTCAAAAAATAAAAGGTAAACGTGAGTAGCTACATTCTTGTATAAATATCATAAGTTTATTTATCAGTTATATTAAATAACCAAATTCGAGTAAAGCGAATGAGAGCAGGTTCCAGGAAATCGAAAAATATGATGAGGTAGTCCTCAAATCGAAACTCGTTCCGAAAAGGGAGAAGTTCTACCCTGTAACTAACAGTAAAAGAAAGAAAAAGATGATTTAAGAGACCAAATTAAACTAAGAGATATAGTTGAATAATAACCTCATAAACCGAACACTGCACCTGTAGGAATATGATGAAGGTTTCTCTGCTTGTAGGCAGTGATAACATTCTCGATCCTGAGAAATTACAAATAGATGTTCACAGCAGAGGCATGGCCTTGCCTGAAGGATTTATACTCAGGTGTAGAGGTTCATGGCATATAAATACGCATGGACTTGTCTGTCCTCGTCGCATTTCAAATGTGGAATGAGCGCATGAATAGAACTCGGTCGCAAAGAAAACCATGGGAAAAATAAATGAACTAAAAATTTACCAGAGAATATAAATTTTATGATATGATAGAAACCAAATGGAAATTTGATCTACACCGTACACGTGGTGCTCATCGTATACAAGATTGGGTGAGTCCGTGGATCGACGAAGAGGTACCAGGTCATGTGACCAAGTACCTTGAAATTTAATATAACTTCAACTCAAAATGTACTGGGTAGAGGTATGCAGAAGCCTGGAGTTTTGATCCTGACAATGACACTGATGGGTGAGAGGTAGTCGGCCTCGAAAGAAGAATCACCATTGATGACTGACCGTTTATTTTAATGGAAATAAAGGTACCAAATCCAATACGCATATTTTCTTGAGGGATGAGTCAACAATTGATTTAATTAAGTGTTTATCTCAATGTGAATGTAAATGTAAGGAATGAATTCCGTTCTTTTTCCTTTAACCATCGGCATAGTGATAAAAAAATATAGATCTTAAAAAATTAAGTAGCGGAATTCTAAGCGTCAAATTTTATTTAGCAATATATCATGATTTAATCCGTAATCAATAAAAGCTTAATAGACTTACAAACTGAGATAAATGTGGTAATACTAAGGAAGAAAAACATAGTAGACAACAAATATATGTGTAAATTCCACATAATAAACCAAGACTCTAATAATCTGGACCAATTAAGTTAGAAAATGGAAATGTTAATATATGCTAGCACGAAAGTTATTGATCAGTACTATTAAACAAATAAAATAAATCAAAAGGAATAATTCTTATTACAAGCGGTATTGACCACTAGTTGGGGAAGTATTCTCGTTGGCATAAAATGTTATTAGATGAAATTATTAACTCCGATGAAGGAGTTACTATGGATCACGTATTATTCCATCCTCTTCCAATGGAGTCATTACAATACCTATATTACGAGAGTTACTTTAAACTCAAAGTTAAAGTGGTAAAGATGATAACAGTTAAAAATAATATCCCTGTTTGATAACATATATATAAATATACGAATTCGTGGAAATATAAGAGTGAAGACCGGACCCTAAAGAATAAGGCAAGGGATTTAATAGTAAACAAATTTTTTTATAAAGTTATGGATGTATTTAAACCTGGAAGAAGAACTAGGACATCCTTAACCTTAACTAATGTTTTGGGTTACATTAAAGTGTAGTTGTAAAAATTTCAAACTTTTACATGGCACGTGGTGAGAATAAAATGAAGACATCGTATTATATTCATATGGAGAGTAGAGTTATTAAGGTTAAATTATTAAGTCAAAGAAGGTTGACTTAGTTCCACTAAATAGGTGGAAATAGCATAGTTAAAAGGATACATGGTAAAAATATGAAGTGGAAGATGTTAATATTTTCCAAAATAGGTAGTTGCATACAATCCACGATTAAATAATTAGATATAACTAAGTGATTGGAAAGAGGAGAAAATAAATTTAAAATGAAAGAGTTTCATAGAAATCTTATTGTTATAAATGGAAAAAGTCAGAAACGTTAAACTATATCTAGTTTAATTATGGTGAGAGAACCTGTTTTAGAGGACAATTTAACTGAAGGATGAATATGCTCTTATCAATATATAAATATAATGAAATAAATAACATTGTGGACTGTGATGAATTATAGTAATAAGTAAATATATTTAAAAATAAAAAATAAAAAATAAAAAATTGGCGAATTGAGAGGTGTTACAAATAGTATTAGAGCACTAGTTGAAAAACTGGGTAGTTTATGTGCTCACACAAGAAATATATGCTACTATAATTTTTTTTTTTATGTTAAAAATTTTAGTGGTGTTGTTTTGTTGTATAGTGAGAAATCATTGAAAAGAACAGCTGCAAAATTACACACTGGGCAAACTATGTACCCACACAGAGATTGTATGTTGCTGTAAAATTTTATGGAATTTAAATTTTGCTAATGTTAAATTCTGTGCAGTAAACAGTGTTGCAGTATAAAACTGCGAATGATGATTGATGAAGAACGAGCTATAGGTAAAGCTAGGTGTTAGAAAAAAAAGAAAAAAAAAACACCAGATCCAAATGCTCCGTTAATAGTCATGTTGCATAGAATGCAAAGAGAAATGGCACAGCTAAAAATGGCACAATGAAAAGGTTATCTTTAGTCAGTGAGGACCAAGAAAGACTTGTTTCGTAATTACTCATATACCAATCTTAGTAGCAGTAAAGTTGAAGTAATGATTGAATACAAGTTAGCTTTCCAGTATAATAATGATTAGTTATAGGTGCCAAAATATTTAGCGGGATATTAATGGTTAACCAAAAGTGAGAAAAATAACTTCAAAATAAGTCGATATCTGTGTGTGAAAATATCACATTATTAAATATGTTATTAAATAGGTGGAAGAGTGTGGCTTCAGATTATAGTTACTCCTTGTGATTAGGGGAAAGTGTGTAGACTGCGGAATAAAACCCCAACAATTGATTAAATATGGAAAGGAAAAATAAGTAACTTAAGTATAACCGATGTGGTTAAAATATTACTAAGTTATTATTATGAAAAAATTTACATCGCATTGTTATATAAAATAAGAAATTGGAAATGTACAATGTGGAGGCAGCTTAGACTGGGAGGAGAATTACTAGAAGTCAGAAGTGCTTGATATCTATATATAGATTCCATTGTGTAGAAGGATTATGAAATGAAGAAGTCAGGAAGGATTGACTTAATTTAAATTATATGGGGAAAATTATAGAATGAAAATAGTAAAATACCTATATATCATTTCAACCAGTGTAAATGATAAGGTTGTGAGTGTCAAGATTTGTTGGAATGCAACGAATATTAGTAATAGATTATATCTAGCACTAAAAAAAAAAAAAAAATGTACTCACACCAGAACAATTATGCTGTTATAAATTTTATTAAATTCATGGACAGTATAATAGTGCTAAATCATATTGCTGCAAATCGGGAGAAAGGAGGATGAGCTGTATTTGGATTTGGGGGTGGGGGAAACCCATCAGATCCAAATTTAGTCACGTAAGTTTTAAACTAGTGGATAAAGTTGAGAAAACTTGTCTTCACCAAAATGGAAAAAGAAAAAAATTGAGAGCTAATAATTACATAATATAATAACTATGATTAACAAGAAAAAGTGATGAAGGGTGAAGGGTGGAAAAACCACAAAATGATAATGAAACCCTCTCAAAGTTCCAAGAATGGCATAATGAAACTTAAAGTTGTACATAACTGCACATTTTAGACATACTGTAAGTAGGAATGTGAATTCCAAAATAGGAAAAAAAGAGGCTAGAGAAAATGTAAAAGAAAATTTCAGATATGCAATATAAACACTATAAATTTGTGATGATTGATGAACCTAGATGGGATTTGGCAAAAGATAGAAGGAGTCTAGTGAGATGGAATTTGGTACAGAATTGGCATATAAAAATTTTCAGGATACCAAGTATAAATGAAACTTATGTAGAGTTCAATGTTATCCATTATTTGTTTCCATGAGGGAGAAAATATGAATAAATTGGGGTAGAATAATAGTAGAAAACCTATCAAATCATTGAAATAAAACATTTCATGGTCGTGTAGTGATGGAACTACAAAAGTCAGCTAGAAAAGTGCTGCAAATTTTATTATGTGGAATAAAGATAATAAACTGAAAAATACACTGATACGAAAAAAAATAAAATTCGAAACCACAAGGAGAGTAAGAGGATAGAACCTCAAGGGAAAGCATAGATTGCTGAAAAACAAAATTTGGAATTTGGAATTCTACAGGACAATTGGTCTTGTTTTACCAGTCAAATAAATCACAACATAAAGAAAAAAACGAAGAATTGGGATATAATTTTGTCCAAGCCTAGAGGAGCATTAGAAAAAAAAAACTCAAGAAGAGTGAAATAAGAACAGCAACCCAACACAGATATAAGCACAAGAGAACAAGTTATGATTCGGTATGTTACCTGGGGGAGATTCGAGTGTCATCTTGAACTTACAGACTTGGAAAATTCTCGAACCCCCAGGAGAAATCAAGGACTACACAAAGAAACAGTTAAATGCATCTTGTAGAATATGGACTAGCGTAAGCCATTTGGACATAAAACCAACACCACTGGTTCATTTCTATCTATGCAGCCAGCATAGAAATCTATTATTAGAAGACCCAATAGTTCTTAACAAAGACGGGTAAACTGGAAAAAGAAAGAGTTCATAAGAAATTTCCAAATGCAACTTGAAATCTGTTTTCGAACAAAAAAATTCTCTGTAAGAAAAATTATACTGAGTTGGTAGTAAGGGTTCTGTTGAAATGTATGCTTGAAAAAAAATGAGAAGGGATTGATTCAGAAAACAAAAGAATGGAAGTGGAAATTCCGTAAAAATAAAGAAAATGATAAGCAAACTGGGAGTTTGCAATTCCTTAATAAGTTGAAAGGAACAGAAAAAATGTTGGGATCTCTGTAAAGGAAGAATATCCCTACACTTTGAATAATGCTTAAGTAATAAAGTATTAAATTACCTCTACAAATTTCTAAAAGAATATCTCAAGTGATTATATAAATTCAACGGTGGAGCATAGACATCAAAATGCCTATTCCTTTAGTGAAGTAAATAAATGATGACTACTTATTAAGTGTACAAAAAAAAAATTTGATAAATATCACAAGTGAGAAAGAACTTATAAGTATAAAAATTGAAGGTACATAAATCATGTGACCCTAATACAGAATATTTGGTAGAATTTTTTTTTTTTTAACCATAAAATGTCCTTAATTGAGACATACACATGACTTGAGTTAAGTTCAATAAGTAGAATAGTACATGATTGTACTTAACTGAAAAAAAAATAAATGAAAAAACCTCAGGGAAAGATGTTACTAAGAGAAAATGAACCCCGGTATCAGACAAAAATCTGAATACTATGACTAACTCAGAAAGGAAATAGTAAGATGATTGAAAAAGGGAGTTGATCTAGCAATGGCTTGAGTTAGAAATTGAAAAAAAAAAATCAATGCTAAGGTACTGAAAGTATAGCTATGAACTGAGAAATGGTAAGCAGAACCCCTGCATATGATACAGTTGGTTTTTTTTTTTTAATTCATAAATACTAATGAAAAGTATAATTTTGCTTAGCCAAGTGTGTAGCAAGAATTGTACACTCCAGAAACGAGAAGTCAAAGGTGAAAATAAATGCAAAGAATTCACCAAGAGAACCACGAAAAGCAGAGCTAGACCAGGTATGGGAGGAGGGAATCTCCCAAACAAAAAAAGGAATGATAAGTAGTTACGTTGTAAGTGCACTAAACTACTATAAACCTGAATGGTTTGGCTAACAACTAAATTTATTGAAAATATTAAAGTTCATAAATGTTGTTGTGATTATCAATATAAGTATATGACATTTCTTATATGAATTGGTATGAAATGTGGACAGAGAGAACAGAATAAAAGCTTCTTCCAGATAGACTTCTTGCAATGAAGCAAGAAGAAAATCAAACTCTAGAGGGTATCAATAAGTAGAATAGAAGCAGAGGAAGAAATGATACTCTGCATAACACTGATGGAAGACTGGAGCAAAGGTGAATGAGGAATCTTCGTTATGAGTTGAGAAATCAACCTCAAAGTGTAACACCGAGGACGGTGTTAAGTGTTAGGTGGGGTATATGTAACACCACTAATTTTATGTTTTTTATTTGACAATAAAATAAGTCCAAAGGGGAAGTGGACTCCAATGGAGAACTAGAAAATGGTTAAATTCATTTTTTGATAAATAAAAGTAAATGGAAAAGTGATGTGTGCCATATGACTAGATTGAGATTGGAGATCATAAACCTTGATCCATGAGGATAAGGATAAGATTAGACTTTCCCAAAACCTTTCAAAAAACCTTGAAATGAATCTTACTAAATTAAATTGAGGGAGAAAAATCTAATTTCCCCAATGAAGAGGAAAGTAATTGGGAAGAGGTGGAAAATCTGGAAAAGTGGAAAAGACCAGCTTTAAAGTACCTCATTGAGGGAAGCCTATGAAAAAACAGGAAGAAAGCATCCTGGAAATTCTGGACACAGAATTTAGAAATAGGTTTGGAGAAAGCATGGCTTAAATAAGTTGTTCCATGACAGACAAATGGTGGTCTGTCACTGGAAGATCACAGCTCGGGGTTGAGTTCAGGAGATAAAGAACTCTATGGTTAGGAGGACTAGTCAAAATCAACTGGTATGCACTCAGAACTATTCGATGTTCATTCATATGAAGATGAGTATGGTGTAGATAGATTGAAATATAAATTCCGCATAGATTAGTGTAAATTGAGTTTCTCAGAATTCCCATGCATTTAACAAAATTAATTAGAGTAGAGACTTTTTCAATTCTGTGTAGTTGCATGAGGGAAATCTGATAAGATCATCTGCCAGAATGTCTAAACCGGCAACTGGTTTAAATCTGGAGATCGATTCTTATCAGATAAATAAAGTTTTCTATGTAAAGACAGAGGATATTATAAATTTACTATGTGCTGGATATAATATTAGAAAAGTACGGTATGCTATTTGACAGAGCTATGTTTTAAACCAAGAAAGAGAATGTCATATACAGCATAAATAATTTTATGCATGGAATTTTTATACAGAACTATATATCTTCGTTAATTAAAATTACATTATAGTTTAGAAAATTTATACCATACGAATATGAAATGAGACTTAAAAATTGTAGATGAAATAGACTATCAGTATATAGAGAAAGAATAAAAGACATAGTGATAGATTTCTGTAAATTAATTGCAATTGTTATAAAAGTTCTAGTAGAGCTCTAATAGCCTAATATATCAACTGAACAGAAGAAATAAATAAGCTCTGGTATAAAACGTTGAATAGTATTAGAGACTACCATATCGTTGGAATACTTTGTTGTCTTGCAGACAATCCAGAGGATTTTAATTAGGACCAAAGCCTCTGGCATAGACAAATTTTAATGAATGTAGAAACAGAAAATAAAGACGCATTCCAAATAGAGATCGAGGTCAAAATCCCTTCTATTTCCATAACTATAGTGTAGAGAAATCATATTGTTTCACATGGGAAGAGACAAAACATATTACAGAGACGGTAAATTAAAATGTCATGTAAGTATGAAAGGAATGCTTGAAGGCTGCACCCTTTCACAAGGGAAGCACCTTTCCCTTTCTCGTGAACGGAATAAAACAAAAATCCAGTCTAAGTCCTATTCCGAGTTTTCCATGAGCAGAAAAGGAAGACTAAATTTACAGTACATGTCTCTAAATTTGTAAAGCTGAGACAAATTATGAATTTAAAAGAATCCCTAAAATTGAAATCCCAGGAATAGGGTAAATGCCATAAATCCTTTTCAACAAATACTCACGCAATACCTTTTCTAGTTTTGATTATTGGGTAGTGGAGGATGCCTGGGCGGGAAATGTGCCCGGGAACGTCCATCTGTGATGTGTAAATATGGCAGAATTGATGTTAATCTTTGAGATGAAATATTATGATTGGCATAGAATACCAAGAATGAATTGCAAATACTCTGGAACCAATCTCAATCTCGAAAAAAAAAAGGCAAACGTGAGTAGCTACATTCTTGTATAAATAGCATAAGTTTATTTATCAATTATATTAAATAACCAAATTCGAGTAAAGCGAATGAGAGCAGGTTCCAGGAAATCGAAAAGTATGATGAGGTAGTTCTCAAATCGAAACTCGTTTCGAAAAGGGAGAAGTTCTACCCTGTAACTAACAATAAAAGCAAGAAAAAGATGATTTAAGAGACCGAATTAAACTAAGAGATATATTTGAATAATAACTTCATAAACCGAACACTCCATCTGTAGGAATATGATGAAGGTTTCTCTGCTTGTAGGCAGGGATAACATTCTCGATTCTGAGAAATTACAAATAGATGTTCACAGCAGAGGCCTGGCCTTGCCTGAAGGATTTATACTCAGGTGTAGAGGTTCATGGCATATCAATACGCGTGGACTTGTCTGTTCTCGTCGCAGTTCAAATGCGGAAGAAAAGATGAGTGCATGAATAGAACTCGGTTGCAAAGAAACTATTTCCTGGTAGCGACCATGGGAAAAATAAATGAACTAAAAGTTTACCAGAGAATATAAATTTTATGATATGATAGAAACCAAATCGAAATTTGATCTACTCCGTACACGTGGTGCTCATCGTATACAAGATTGGGCGAGTCCGTGGATCGACGAAGAGGTACCAGGTCATGTGACCAAGTACCTTGAAATTTAATATAACTTCAACTCAAAACGTACTGGGTAGAGGTATGCAGAAATTTAAAGTTCCGATCACAATGAGACTAATGGGTGAGAGGTAGTCGGCCTCAAAAGAGGAATCACCATTGATGACTGACCATTTATTTAATGGAAATAAAGGTACCAAATCCAATACGCATATTTTCCTGAGGGATGAGTCAACAATTGATTTAATTAAGTGTTTATCTCAATGTGAACGTAAGGTATGAATTCTGTTCTTTTTCCTTTACCCATCGGCATAGTGATAAAAAGATATAAATCTTAAAGAAATAAGTAGTGGAATTACAAGCATCGGATTTTATTTAGCAATATATCATGATTTAATCCGTAATCAATAAAAACGTAATAAACTTACAAGCTGAGATAAATGTGATAATACTAAGGAAGAAAAACATAGTAGACAACAAATATATGCGTAAATTCCACATAGTAAACCAAGAATTTAATAATCTGGACCAATTAAGTTGGAAAATGGGAATGTTAATATATGTTGGCACGAAAGTTATTGATCAATACTATTAAACAAATAAAATAAATAAAAAAGAATAATTCTTATTAAAAGGGGTATTGACCACTAGTTGGAGAAGTATTCTCGTTGGCATAAAATGTTATTAGATGAAATTATTAACTCCGATGAAGAAGTTACTACGGATCACGTACTATTCCATCCCTTTCCAATGGAGTCATTACAATACTTATATTACGAGAGTTACTCTAAACTCAAAGTTAAAGTGGTAAGGATGATAATAGTTAAAAATAATATCTTGTTTGATAACATATATATAAATATACGAATTGGTAGAAATATAAGAGTGAATACCGGGACCCTAAAGAATAAGGCAAGGGATTTAATAGTAAACAAAATTTTTTATAACGTTATGGATGTATTTAAACCTGGAAGAAGAACTGGGACATCCTTAACCTTAACTAATGTTTTGGGTTACATTAAAGTGTAGTTGTAAAAATTTATAACTTTTACATGGCACGTGGTGAGAATAAAAGGAAGACATCGTATTATATTCATATGGAGGGTAAAGTTACTAAGGTTAAATTATTAAGTCAAATAAGGTTGACTTAGTTCCACTAAGTAGGTGGAAATAGCATAGTTAAAATGATACCTAGTAAAAATATGAAGTGGAAGATGTTAATATTTTCCAAAATAGGTAGTTGTATATAATCCAGGATTAAATAATTAGATATAACTAAGTGATTGGAAAGAGGAGAAAATAAATTTAAAATGAAAGAGTTTCATAGAAATCTTATTTCCATAAATGGAAAAAGGTCACGATCGTTAGACTATATCTAGTTTAATTATGGTGAGGGAACATCTCTTAGAGGACAATTTAACTAAAGGATGAATATGCTTTTATTAGTATATAAACATAATGAAATAAATAACATTCTGGACTGTGATGAATTATAGTAATAAGTAAATATATTAAAAAAAAGAAAGAAAAAGAATTGGCGAATTGAGAGGTGTTACAATAACAATGAAATAATAGATAGTTGTCACCATTGTCTTCTTGGTAAGAATCCCAATTCAACTATTTATACTTTATTGTGTCTAATGATCTTCCTCAACAATAGAAATAGAATTATTCTTTTCAACAAAGGTTCTACTTTTAGCATCTCTACCTTTATCATCATTTATAGCCTTAGTTTAAGCTATCAATGGAACTTCCTCATTTGCATCAAATGCTCCTTCAATATTTTACCCTTCAAATTTCATTTTCACTTGGTTCACATGAAGAAGAGTACTAACAATGCTTTTAAGTGGCCTAGCACCATAGCAGAATTGTATGAATGGAATCATATACTCCAATTTTCCCAAAACATCATGGCGTGTATCATAGTCAATACCAGTACGGTGGCTTTATAGTAAGCAATATAATTATTGTTTCTAACATTTATAGTCAACAATACAATTATTGTTTGTAATTTAATGAAGCTTTTAATAAACAATATTATTATTTTTTTCTAAAAAAATTTAGGTAATAATTACATGAAATAGAACATTGTCGACGCCTTTTGAACTAACTAGTGTGGTTCATCTTCAGGACGAGATGAAACAGGTCGAGAATGTTCTATTTCATGTGATTATAACTTAAATAATTTTGGAAAATTACTATAGATCATAATTCAAACAATATTATCTTGACTAACATTTATCTTCAGTAAGGCATATGTATATATCATATTTGTTTTCAATTGTGGATTGCTAGGCTCTAATAAACAACATTATATTAAACACATTTATATTCAATGGCAAATATGAACATGTTAAGTTTGTTTTTTTATCTTTAGTTTGTTTTTATTGGTTCTAAGAAAATATAGATCTTACTCTGTATATGGTAAATCTCATTTTAATATGGTAGTTCTTCAACTTGGTTAATGATGACCCTGAACTATGAACATCAACTAAAAAGTATAAAATTTAAAACATTAATATTTTTTTTTTTTTTTTAAGTCATTTTATGTTAATTTTGATTGAAGTGGATATATTTATTTTTTCCTTGTACATATTATTTTTTAAATTTATGATAATTTATTTAAGTTAATTTTGAGTTAAGGAGATAAATTTAATTTTTTCTCTAATTTAATAGATAAATTGTTAAACTTTATAGTTTGAAATGGGAAATTCAAATTTTGTTATTAATTTAATTTTACTAAAATTTTAATTCTACTTATCGAATAAAATTTAGTTTGAAGAAATATATGATTTCAAAGTTTAAAAATATATGTATATTAAGAAAATAAGATATCACTTAAAATTTACATTTATTGCTTTTTAATTATTATTAAAATATAATTAATTAATTACTATTTTTAATAAAATTTAATTTTAAATAAATATTATTTAAATGAAATATTTATTATTATTAAACTTAATTTTAAATTTAATATTCCACTCACTTAACCTTGCAATATTAAAGAAATATGTATTATTATTAAACATAATTTTAACAATCACAAAATTTATCTTAAAGTCATATTTATTCAAGCTTACCCTAAAATATAATCTTAACTGTAAAAAATTCAAAAAACAAAACTTATTAAACAAAGTGTATTTTGTTGACCATTATCTTGGGCTCCATTTCCAATAACTATAATAATAAAATATGATATTTGACCCCACACAATAACTAAAAAGTTACATACTACTATGCATATTAGTAATGTATATTATTTTTTTATTAAAATTAATAATGTTAATATAGGAAATAACTTTCACTATATTAATGATGTAATATAATATTAAATAATTTTTTAAACAAAGTATTATGAAATAAAAGAATCTGTCTTTTTGATGATAGTGAAAAGTGAGAAAATAAAAACACTTTGACATGTATATGTCCACATTAAAATTTTAAAATATTTGTAATAATATTGACATTCTTAATTTATTAATTTATCAAAATTATAAAGATATAAAAAAACTTCTCTAATTTGTTTTTTAATATTTTTGTTCTTTACTTTTTTAATAGAAATTGTAACATCTAACATAACTTAGGTATAAAAAAAAAGTACTCATATAGCCAATCATTGATAACACAACAGTAATATTATTAAACTAAATTCTTTAATCATGTATTATGATTTACCACATATAAAGGCCCAACATAGTTGTGCCCTCATTATTGATACATTTACTCCTACATAGTAATCAAACTTATGGTTTAGACATGATGATAATGCGACTGATGTATAGTAATCAAACCTTGGCTATGGTGGAATTATTGCTTTACTCGAGTTATGTGATTAATTATCTCTGCATCAGAATGAATAGCTTATCATTTAATATTTGGTACATGGGTTTTACTCCGCATCTCCGTGGCATTGATTAACACTGTCCTTCAGATCTTTGTTGACACTTGTGCTGATCTGCATCGTTTTCTCATCCTTCAATATACAGTTGTGTATATCCTTGGTGGCTTAGGGTATAGTCCCTCCCTGCAAACCATAACCGCTTTGTCATTTGCAAAACGATGCGAGAGCAGCTCGAGCTCTACAATTATGTGCGTCCAGGTGTTTTTTCCATCATCCTTCATCTCGGCCAGTGACAAGTGAGGATTTTTTCTGATTGAATCATTACATTCGCTCTGTTGCATAATTTTCTAGCTGGGCTAACTTGCATCTTTGTGTTTCTCTCACATCCATACGGTTTAATCTCGTTTTCATGTTTCTCTTGAATTGCGATTGCTAGGTTAACGTTTTACTGTGTTTCTCTTCCGCGGTCAATGACTTTCGCAGAGGGTTTGCAAGTTTGGTTTCAATGCCCTCGGTTCACCATGGGGTTTTTCATCATTTCTGCTAGAGGGTTCAACTATCCACCACTAGCATGGCCAAGACAGGTAAAAAAATTGTAGGGTTTTTACCCTCACTCCTCTGAGTGATAATCTTCATCATTCTATTTTAGCAATGAACTTCTCACGGTTTGAGTATGATTATTTCTGGCTCATGTTTATGAAATCAACTCTCGGGTTTTACTGCGCATCTCCGTGGCATTGATTAACACTGTCCTTCAGATCTTTGTTGACACTTGTGCTGATCTGCA
Organism: Pinus albicaulis; assembly: GCA_034641835.2. Taxonomy (NCBI): domain Eukaryota; kingdom Viridiplantae; phylum Streptophyta; class Pinopsida; order Pinales; family Pinaceae; genus Pinus; species Pinus albicaulis. The sequence goes on along the minus strand of CM076581.1, from coordinate 770,811,905 downwards.
TCGTTTGCTCATCCTTCAATCTACGGTTGTGTATCATCCTTGGTGGCTTAGGGTATAGTCCCTCCCTACAAACCCTAACCGCTTTGTCATTTGCGAAACGTTACGAGAGCAGCTCGAGCTCTGCAATTATGTGCGTTAAGGTGTTTTTTCCTCCATCCTTCGTCTTGGCCAGTGACAGGCGAGGATTTTTTCTGCTTGAATCATTACATTCGCTCTGTTGCAGAGTTTTCTAGCTGGGCTAACTTGCATATTTGTGTTTCTGTCACATCCATACGGTTTAATCTCGTTTTCATGGTGCTCTTGAATTGCGATTGATAGGTTAACGTTTTACTGTGTTTCTCTTCCGCGATCTGCGACTTTGGCAGAGGGTTTGCAAGTTCGGTTTCAATGCCCTCGGTTCACCATGGGGTTTTTCATCATTTCTGCTAGAGGGTTCGACTATCCACCACTAGCGTGGCCAAGATAGGTAAAAAAATTGTAGGGTTTTTACCCTTACTCCTCTGAGTGATAATTTTCATCATTCTATTTTTGCAATGGACTTCTTCTCATAGTTTGAGTATGATTATTTCTGGCTCAGGTTTATGAAATCAACTCTCACTACAACTATGAGGTATAGTTGCTTATTCTACATCCATACTTACAATTTTATGTTTGGTTTATTCCCTAACTTGGAAACCCCAGAGTCTTTTAACTTATGTCCTTTTCTTTACAGGTAACTATGAACCTTGAACTTTGTCAATGTGTAATGTTTAAGGTTTGACATCCCACCACGGCTCATGGCTACTCAACCTTTCCTTTTCCAGGTACTTCTGGAATTTACTGAGGGGTCTCTGATGTTTAAATTTCCAGTTCTAGTTATGACCCATGTCTTTGCGTGAGGGTTTAAGTTGTATAATTTTTTCCTAAATACTATCAAGAAGCCAGTAAGGCTCTTTCACCATGAATATTAATTTTCCGGCCCCCGGTTGGCATATTGTTCAGTTGTCTCGGTGTATGTATTTTGTCGTACAGTGAAAGTTAACTATTCTCTTAAATTTTTATGTTTGAGACCGAAAATGTCAGTACTATTTGTTTGTTAAGTTATGTTACAATATTAATTTAGAACCTCCTTCTATTTATCTCCGAGCTGGACAAGTTCGAGCAGTAAATGATTATATTTTTATATTGATAGATTTACCAGGTTTTAGGTCTCTGTCAAGAATTTTCTTGGTTAAATATTTACATGCGTTCACTCGCTGCTTATGGTTATTCGCTCTTCCATTCGAAATTTTCCCTTTCAGTTTCCATGGTATACATGCAGTTAAAATATCAATGCTTATCTAGCTCATATATGGAAGTGGTCTTCATGTTGTTGTTTATTGTTCGCACCAGAATTGCGTTGGCACTCAGGCCTACTCCCTTGTCATTTTAGTAGTTATGTTTACATGTGTATAAATAACGTTGCATGTACCGTTACCTCCTTTTGTATGGTCTTTCTCTAGGTTTATAATTTTTCTATTTAAATGTTTTGGTATCTATAGTATATGTTGTTAACTGAGTGCCTTAGAATCATAGTCAAGCTCTCTTGTTATTTATTTATGTATTCTTTCATGCACAATATATTAATAACTGTTTTAGCGTTATGTTCCTCTTTTAATAATATTATTATTCCTTCAATTGTTGGAATTTACTGATGTCTGGACCATCATTTAAATTGGATTTTAGTTCTTTGACCCGTAGATTGTGTATGAACTTAACTATGGATTTTAAGAAAAACTGTTCAATCTGGGGTTTCTCTCCCCGGATGGAATAACTTTCATTTCCATTCTTTAGTTCTAATTCTTCTTAATTAATTCGTAGTTCTCCTACATATTTCAGACCTGCAATCTTCTTTCTTTCATAACTGCTTTGTATACCTTCATAGAATTTCTCTACACATATAATTATTTCTCTTCCATATTATAATCCACTTAAGGCATTCTATAAAAAAATACTATCATAAAGTAATTAAATAAAGAAACATTTCTCTGCCATATTCAATCCTTTTGGCTACTTTGTAAAAGAAAAATATATAGTTGCTAATCTATTGCAATTAATTCCATAGTTTACAGAGATACACAATATTTTAATAAAATCATGTTAGACCTCTTATGTTCTCCTTAACTCTAGGTTAAAATACTTATCTCACTTAAGAAAAGTTGATGGTAGCCTCCCAACCATGAGAGAGATAATTACGTCCTCAGATCCACACTAGAGTAGGATTTAATTAGCAGTGTTACTAGAGTAGACCTAAAGACTTATGTCCAGTATTTTCTAGAGTCTTGGGTTGTAGAGTTCCATTGGCTCCAACTAGCTCTGGATCACTCTCACCTTCAAGCCTTCTGGCTTCATTTCCCTTTCCATAAAACCCATTTTCCTCATTGAGATTTCCTTTTTATCCTCAGAGGAAAAGGTAACTGCCTATAACTGCTTTTGTCTAACTACTCTGGAATCTTGGAAATCTTTGCCATCAATTTATGGAAAACACACCATAAATAATTCTTTATTAAAAAATAAAATAAATCATTTTCATTACTGGATTAACTTACTCGTTAATCCTATTTTTAATTAAAAAGTTAAATGTGTAATTTAAAAATAGTTTAGGAAATTAATCTGGGTGTTACATCTTCCCCCACTAGAGGAAAACACCGTCCTCGGTGTTCTACCCCATGCCAGTAAATAGTTCTGGGTAAGCCTCTCTTATAAATTTTTTGTCTTCCCAAGTAGCCTCCTCCGGGCCAGAGTGCTTCCATTTCATTTTAACGTGGGTGATGGATTTCCTCTGGTGCGTTATTTCTCTCTGCTCGAAAATATGTTGAGGCTCTACCAAAAATTCATTGTCCAGTTCGACCTGCAACCAACAAAGTCTTTAAGATTAATCGATAGGGTACCAGTCCCACTTTTTCCAAGATTGGAAAGGTCCACAGAACCTGGGAGCCAACTTGACATAGGTAGTCCACCTTAAGGTTCTTTTCTTGGGTTTAGTTCTCACATACACATGATCACCAACATCGAACTCCAAATATGTCCTCTTTCGATCTGCATATACCTTTTTCCTGTCCTGGGTAGATTTTAGATTTTGTCGGATATTTTTCACCTCTTGCTCCATTTCAGCCAATAGTTCTGGACCAAGCATTAGTTTGGTTTGTGGATTGCTCCAATTAATGGGCGTTCGACACGACCTCCTATATGAAGCTTCAAAGGGACTCATCCTAAGGGGTTCCTGATATCCATTATTGTAGGTGAGTTCTACTAAATGTAAATAATCTTCCAGCCTCATGGGTTGCTGCATCACATACATGTGTAGCATGTCTTCTAAGATTTGATTCACCCACTTAGTGTTTTTATCCGTATGTGGATGGTATGATGTACTAAATTCGATTTTTGTGCCCAGACCGGTAAAACATGCCTTCCAAAAGGCCGAAGTAAACTTTACATCTCGATATGAGATGATTGTTTTTAGGATGCCATGAAAGCTAAACACTTCCCTCATGAAAATGTCTGCAATCTTCACAGTTTTGTAATTAGACTGTACTGGAATAAAGTGAGCTACTTTGCTCAGTCGATCAACGACCACCATTATAGAGTCATTGTGTTTCTTCAATCTTGGTGAGCTCATAATAAAATCCAATATGACCTCCCATTTCCATTCTAGTACAGGTATAGGGTGCAACAAACTTGTTGGATGTTGATGTTCCACCTTGACCTGTTGACATTCCAGACATTTAGTCAAGTATCCATCAATATGTTTACGCATTCCAGGCCAAAAATAAGCTTTCCTAATTGTTTTTAGCATTTATGGTAACCATGGTGTCCAGAGTAAGAGCTTCGGTGATACTCATCCAAGATCAACTGTTTTAAACTCATTTGATTTGGGATGTATATATTTCCTCTAAAAGTCAAAATATCCTCACTATTAGTCTTATAATCTTATTGTTGTCTCTGATTTTCTGCTTCATATGTTTGTTGCCATAAAAATTGATATTCGGGGTCTTTTTCTGCTGCCTCCTTCACCTGTTACTGGAACTTAAATTCCACATGGTTAAAGTAGAGTTCATACACATAATGTAATTTCCTACTTAAGACATCGACAACATGGTTTTCCTTACCTTTAACATGTTGAATCTTGAAATAAAATTCACTCGGGAATACATTCCACCTTGCTTGACGAGCATTCAAATAAGCTTGTTTAAAATAGCTAGTAAAATTGTTGTGATTTTTTTTTAACACAAAACATTTTCCCAACAAGTAGTGACTCGATACCTTTAGTGTGTGCAATACTACGGTTAGCTCTAGATCATAAGAGGAATAGTGTTGTTCATTCTCTTTCAGTTTCTTTGACTCATATGCAATGACTTTTCCATCTTGCAGCAACACTACTCCCACTCCTTCCTTGCACGCATCGGTGCAAACCTCAAACTCCTTGTTTGGGTCAGCTAGCTTCAATATGGGAGCAGTAGTCAGCGGTTGTTTTAACCGTTCAAAGCTAGTTTGACATTCGTTGTTCCATTTAAACACTCACCCTTTTCATTGCATGGAGGTAATATGAAAATCAATTTTAGAGAATCCTTCAATGAAATGCTAGTAATAACCTGATAATCCATAAAATAACGTATGTTTGCTACGTTTTTGGGTACCCTCCATTCTATAATAGCCTTCATTTTTTTAGGATCTATTGATATGCCTTCAACATAAATAACATGGCCTAAATATTGAATCTTCTATTTATAAAAATCATACTTACTGAATTTGGCATAAAGTTGATGTTCCCTCAACATTTTTAGTACTAGTCGTATATGTTCCTTATGTTCCTCCATGGTCTTTGAGTAAACTAATATATCATCAATGAAGGTCAGAACAAACTTATCCAAAAATGGATGAAATATGCCATGCATCAAACTCATGAAGGTTGTTGGTGCGTTGGTTAATCCAAATGGTAAAAACACGAAATCATAATGCCCATATCGGGTACAGAAAGTTTTTTATATATATGTCCTCATCTTTTATCTGTATTTGGTGATATCTAGATCTTAAATCTATTTTCGAAAATACATTCACCCCTGTTACTTGATCAAAAAGATCATCTATTTGTGGTAGTGGGTGCTTGTTCTTAACAATCAATTTGTTAAGCTGCATGTAATCCATACACATTCACATCGTTCCATCCTTATTTTTCAAGAACAACACTGGTGTCCCCCAGGGAGATACACTAGGACGAATATATCCCTTCTCTAGTAATTCTTATAGTTGCATTTTTAATTCTGTCAATTCAGCTACACTCATTCGATATGGTGCTTGTGACACCGGTGCTGTCCTGGGCATTAATTCGATGGTGAAATCTATATCCCCCTTTGGAGGTAGTCCCAATATATTTTCTGGAAACACATCCATAAAGTCTTGTACCACTGGTATATTTTCCAGCATGGGGGTTGTATCTTTAGAGTTGGTGAATCTCACTTGGATAGCATAAATATGACATCCTTTTATAATGCATATACCCAGTTGTGATGTTGTGATGGGGCGTAATTGAAGTGGTTTCTTAATTCCTTGCAACTCATAACGAGTTCCATCTTCAGCCTTGAAATAAATGATTTTATCTTTAGAGTCTACCATGGATCAATGCCCTTCCAAACAATCCATTCCCCGTAGTATATCATAGGAACCTAAGCGTAGAATATTGAGTTCAACCTTTATATGATGATTTCTAATTTTTAAAGGACAATTTGAGACTTTAGCGTTAAATCTTCTCTTTTCCCCAGTGGCTAGTTGTACCATCTAGGGACTATTAAATTTCTGGCTCTGCAAGTCACACTTTTCAACTATCTGGGGATTTACATACCTTAAACTAGCACCAAGATCAACCAAAATAGAAAAAGTTTGGGACTATAGCTTACCTTCAAGTTCTATCATGGTCGATTGATAATCTGCTTGTCGATCCTCAAGTGTCGCATTAATTCTTGGTGTGTTTCATGCAACATCCCACGTCGTAGAGGCCTCTTGCAGATTGGTTGTTGTTTCACTTCTCCCGTGATGAGGATAGTTCTTATAATAATGTGCCTCACCACATACCTAGCAATGCAGAGGTGATTTCTGGATCTGCCCATGATTTGGTCTACTACATGCTTTAGTGGGTCACTCCTCTGTTGGCCATTTAGGCTTCTGCTGGTTTCTTCCATATTATCTATTCGCTGAATTTCTTACAACATTTTTATAATTGTCAGATCTGCTACCTTTAAAATTTGAAGTATTTTTTTGCCATTTCTTTGGCGGTCAATTCCTACCAACTTCTCCTTTTACCTTGGATTTCTGATAGCACATTCGTGCTTTTCAAATCACCTCGTCCATAGTCTTTGGGTTCACAAATTCAATCCTTTCCTTCATGTGAGCAGGTAATCTACTCAAGAATCGATGCACTTTTGCCTTTTCATCTCTTAGGTACGATACATACCTCAACAAGGAGGTAAATTTAGTCATGAACTTGTCCATTGATAGTTGTCCCAACCTCAAATCATGAAATTCTCAAGATTTTCAATCGTAAAAGCACTTTGTTAGGTATTTATCTTTGAAATACTGCTAGAACTCATCCCAAGTCACATTCAGGTCTTCAATTCCTCTCAGATTTTTTACTTGCTCCCACCATAATGTGGCTTTTTCCCGTAGTTGGTAAATATCCAAACTAGCTTTGAGTTTTATGCTATATTCATAAACTTGAAAATATTTGTTCATGTTAATTATCCATGCCTCTGCTACCTCTTCAGCCTCTCCATCGAATGTAGGAGGTTTAATTTTCCATAATTCACCTTGCAACTCCACTTTCTATTTTTTCATCTCTTGTTGATCTGAAACATTTCTCGACTTTTCTTCATTATAAGTTATGCTCTTATTACTTCGCTAAGTATGGCTTCCTTTTGGCTTATCATTAGCCTACCGTCATTGTTCACTTTCTTCTCAGGTATCTCTTTCTGGGCTTGGTTGAGTTGTCCCTTGATTCTGCCTATCTGAGAGGATTTTTAGAATCCTCTCCCGCTCTCACATTAGCCTCTCATTATCACTTCTTACCCGAACCATTTCTTTCTGCAATTTTTGCACCGTATCCTGAAGTCTATTGGTTTGTCGTTGTTGTTCCTCGAGTAATCTGTTGGTTTGTTGATGTTGATCCATGCTCAACTGCAATTTCCGAGTTCATCTCTGGATTAGGTTGGGGTGGAGATTCCCCGGTAGTTCTGGGAACTTGGTATGTTGACCCCCTTCTCATTGTATATGTCTATCCCCTTCTTACAATTTTCTATGCACAATTTTACACACTATAAATGTTATTCATGTGACCCATCTGGGTCCCAGCGTGTGAACGCTGCTCTGATACCACTTGTAACATCTAACATAACTTAGGTAAAAAAAAAAATTACTCATATTACCATGTACAATCATTTATAACACAACAATAATATTATTAAACTAAATTATTTAATCATATATTATGATTTACCACATATAAAGGCCCGACATAATTGTGCCCTGATTATTGATACATGTACTCCTACATAGTAATCAAACCTATGGTTTAGACATGATGATAATGTGACTTATGTATAGCAATCAAACCTTGGCTATATTGAAATTATTGCTTTATTCATGTTCTATGATTGATTATCTCTGCATCAGAATGAATGGCTTATCATTTAATATTTGGTACATGGGTTTTACTACGCATCTCTTTGGCATTGATTGACATTGTCCTTTGAATCTTTGTTGACACTTGTGTTGATCTGCACCGTATGTTCATCCTTCAATATATGATTGTGTATCATCATTGGTGAGTTAGGGTATAGTACTTCCCTTCGAACCCTAATCGCTTTGTCATTTGCGAAACACTGCGAGAGCATCTTGAGCTTTGCAATTCTTTGAATTTAGGTGTTTTTTCCTCCATCCTTCATCTCAGCCGGTGACAGGTGAGGATTTTTGTTGATTGAATCATTACATTCGCTCTGTTGCAGATTTTTTCTTGTTGGGCTAACTTTCATCTTTGCGTTTTCGTCACAACCTTACGATTTAATCTCATTTTCATGTTGCTGCAGAATTGTAATTTCTAGGTTAACATTTTACTGTGTTTCTCTTTGGTAGTTTGCGACTTTTGCAGAGGGTTTGCAAGTTCGGGTTCAATGCCCTCACTTCACCATGGGGTTTTCATCATTTTTGCTAGAGGGTTCGACTATCCACCACTAGCATGACCAAGACAGGTAAAAAAATTGAAGTAGGGTTTTCACCCTCACTCCTCTGACTCATAATTTTCATCGTTCTATTTTTTCCATGGACTTCTTCTAACGGTTTGAGTAATGATTATTTTTGGCTCAGGTTTATGAAATCAACTCCAGCTGCAACTACGAGGTATAATTGCTTATTCTGCATCCATACTTAAATTTTATGTTCGATTTATATCCCTAATTTGGAAACCCCATAGTCTTTTAACTTATGTCCTTGTCTTTACAGGTAACCACAAACCCTGAACTTCATCAATGTGGAATGTTTAAGGTTTGGCATCCCAGCACGGCTAATGGCTACTCGACCTTTCCTTTTCTAGGTACTTCTGGGATTTACTAAGGGGTCTCCGATGTTTAAATTTCCAGTTCTGGTTATGAACCATGTCTCTGCGTGAGGGTTTAAGTTGTATAATTTTTGCCTAAATACTATCATGAAGCCACTAAGGATCTTTCGCTGTGAATATTAAATTTCTGGCCCCTGGCTGGCATATTATTCAGTCGTCTCGGTGTATATATTTTGCAGTGTAGTGAAAGTTAATTATTCTCTTGAATTTGTATGTTCAAGACCGAAAATATCAATACTGTTTTTTTATTAAGTTACATTACAGTATTACTTTAGAACCTCCTTTTTTTTTTATCTCAGAACTGGACAAGTTCGAGCAGTAAATGATTATATTTTTATATTTATATCTTTACTAGGTTTTGGGTCTCTGTCAAGAAGTTTCTTGGTTAAATATTTACATGCATTCACTCGTTGTTTATGGTTATTCATTCTTTCGTTCAGAATTTTCCCTTTCGGTTTCCATGGTATACATGTGGTTAAGATCTCAATGTTTATCTAGCTCATATATGGAAGTGATATTCAGGTTGTTGTTTATTGTTCACAAAGGTCGTGCGATTGCACTCAGGCCTGCTCCCTTGTCATTGTAGTAGTTTTGTTTACATGTATATAAATAATGTTTCAATTATGGTTACTTCCTTCCGTAGGTTATTTTTCTATGTTTATAAATTTTCCATTTAAATGGTCTGGTATCTACAATATATATTATTAACTGAGTGCCTGAGAATCATAGTCAAGCTCTCTTGTTGTTTCTTTATGTATTTTTTCATGCAAAGTATAATAATAATTGTTTTAGCATTCTGTTCCTCTTTTAAGAATATTATTATTCCTTCAATTATTGGAATTTACTGATGTCCGAACCATCATTTAAATTGGGTTTTAGTTCTTTGACCCATAGTCTATGTATGAACTTAACTATAGCTTTTAAGACAGACTGTTCAATCTGGGGTTTCTCTCCCCGAATGGACTAACTATCCTTTCCATTCTTCAGCTCTAATTCTTCTTAATGAATTCATAGTTCTCCTACAAATTTCAGACCTGCAATCTTCTTTCTGTTATAACTACGTTGTATACCTACATAGAATTTCTCTACACATAATTATTTCTCTTCCATGTTACAATCCACTTAAGGAATTCTATAAGAAAATACTATCATACAGTAATTAATTAAAGAAACATTTCTCTACCATATTCAGTCCTTTTGTCTACTCTATAAAATAAAAATATATAGTTGATAATCTACTGCAATTAATTCCATAGTTTACAAAGATACAAAATATTTTAATAAAATCATGTTAAACCTCTTTTGTTTTATTAACTCTGGGTTAAAATACTTATCTCGCTTAATCAAAGCTGATGGTAGCCTCCCAACCATGAGAGAGGCAATTACGTCCTCAACTCACCCCGTTCTCCTCACTAGAGTAGGATATAATTAGCAGTGTTATTGAAGTAGACCTCAAGACTTTTGTCCAGTCATTTCTCTAGTGTTAGGTTGCAGAGTTCCACTGGCTCTAACTATCTCTGATTGCTCTCACCTTCAAGCCTTCTGGCTTCACTTTCCCTTCCACAAAACCCCTTTTCCTCATTGGGATTTCCTTTTTATCCTCAGAGAAAAAGGTAACTATCTAAAACTGCTTTTGTCTAACTACTCTAGAATCTTGGAAATATTTACCTTCAGTTTATGGAAAACACACCATAAATAATTATTTATTCAAAATTAAAATAAATCATGTTCATTACTGGATTAACT
>CM076581.1:770660164-770801439 GCA_034641835.2 Pinus albicaulis | reverse complement strand
ACTCGTTAATCATATTTTTACTTAAAAAGTTAAATGTGTAATTTAAAAATAGTTTAGGAAACTAATCTGGGTGTTACAAAAATAAAATTATAAAACAAAAAATTCATTTCTTTGTGATTTTTCTTATATTCTAATCCACCAAAGTTGATCTCATTAAATAATAATCATCATCATGGTTGTCTTCATCAATATTCATATCATTAGTATAATCTTGAAAGTAAAGGGACAATTGAAGTGAATTAAGGATGCACAAAAAAGTTGAGTTAAGAAACATTTTTTGTTATTTTCACTTGTATAAAATTCAAAATTACTAACTAAATATTGCATTTTTGGTCATTGGGGAAATTCACTAGTTATCATTGAATATCCCATCCTTAGTTGCCTCCAATGATCTAGGACTTGAATTCATTAGAGTAAAGTGCGACCTATTTCTCTACCATCATCATCTACTTAAAGAAACAATAACATGACACTTGAGATTGATGCCTCTGCTCCTAGAAAGATGTAATGAAGAGGATTTTTTATAATCAATAATGGAATTTATTACACCATAGAGAGTGAGGGTGGCAAGGGGTCATGTGGTCTCACTTTTTCTTAATTTGGTTCATTCATCAAAATATATAAATTTTCCATTTCCTACATGTTCAAATGGTAGTAAAGTAAAACTTTACTTACTAACAAATATCATTTGCCATGATCCTCAATACATATACAACAAGTAGCAAATTGTTAGAGGGGGAATGTGGCATCTGTTCTTCCCTAAGTCAAATGAGTCAATGCTTGTAACACGCTAAAAAAAACTAACTAACTCAACATTGCATTACATGGTATCTTATTTCAATTCTCTTTTTGTTTCGGACAACACTTTGTTATACATATATGAGGAACTTATAATTGAGAAAAAATTCAAAATCTAAATATCTCAATATTATTCAAATACTTCCTCATTCAAATAAAAAATAATATTATTTAAAAATAAATTAATATACTCTAATTATAAATTGAGTTCTTTTAAATTTTAAATTCAAGAAAAATAGTGCTAAAGTCACTCCCAATTAGGTTTTTTTTTATTGCATGTTACTCTAGCAGGCGTATTGAAATTGAATGTATTAATGTACAGTCAAATAACTCGATTTCGAGCATCCCCAATTTCTTGCGAGTTGTTGGCAACTGCTCTCTTATGTGATGTATAATGTTGTTACAAATTCGAGATCAAGATCCTGCAGTTCTCGCCAGTCGGAGGTCGGGGTTGAACGTGCCAACCAACAAGTGTGTCAGGGCCACCTGAATTTCGACTCGACCTCGTGGGTCCCACCTGACATTCTCTCTGACTAAAATCAAGGCCCGACTACACCGAATTGGTTTGGCCCAACTACCTTGACACCCGCCTCAGAATCTAGGGATCACCTGGTCGGGGTCGACTCTCCATTGGAACTCGACTCAAAGTTATGAAAAAAATCGATTGAGGTTAGGATTGGGTAGTTCTCTACTGATTAACAAGATTGTATGTCTAATGAGGTTCAACATTTTCATTTTATTTTCTTTTTTATATTGAACGAAATCCCCCGGGAAATGTTAAATAATTAACATTAATTAATTAATTTAAATTAAATTAACATTTAGTAATTAATTTATTAACAATAATAGTAATTAAGTTAATTAATTTAAATTTAATTTAATTAATAATAATTCTTATTTTAATAGTGATTAATGCTAGGTTTACATATTTAGTAATGTGACTAATATTAATATTAATTAATGATGATGATGATTAAAGTCCATTCAGATTAATGATGATTTTTTTTTTTTTTCTAGTAATTAATATTTTGATTTTAATGTTTTAATTTGTAAGTTTCACTAGTGCCACGGTTGAGGATGAGCCTTGTTAGCAAAGAAAATCAGGATCAAATCTCACGAGGGTGGTTGTGCTTGTACTAGGGGGGAGACATGCTAAAAAAATTACTTAGCTTAGGGATGGTGTGCCCACGTCAGGTGCGATCCTCGAGTGACTTTGACGGATTAGATGCCCTTGGGTCGTGGTTTATTAAGCCACAGGTCAAGCCCAAATGAACACACAATGCAAACAAATTTTTTTAATATTTTAGTCTAAAGTTTAATATTAATATTAATTTTAATTTTGATTTTTTTTTTAAATTTTTTTTTTTTTTTTCTAAGTAAGCGTAATCTATTTATCAACAAAAAATATATACATAAGGAATTATCCAGAGCCAGGCCCGAGTTCGAGGCCTGTTAGAGCAAAAAATCATAGTTGAGCACTGCCCTCCACGAGGGAAACCAGTGCTGAAAGTTTTCCAACAAAATCCCATGCAGGGGATGCATCTAGTTCGGAAAATATAAAGCCTATGAGACAGAACTGAGAACATTAAAACAAACATGAACATTTTCATAATAATGGATAGAGCCATAGTATAAAACCAGGAACGAAGGGAGGCGCTACTCGTCCGGTGCTTCTTCAACGACCCTGCACCAGAGTTCATCTGGTTCGCCATCGGTCGTGTACAAGTCCTCTGTAGAGTGAATAAATTTCTCAGCAGCAGGAGTCCGCTTCACCTCGCTCGTTTGAATTTGATGCTGCGTGCTCTCAGTTCCATGGTCCTGAATATCATTGTGCTGCCCTTGCTGATCCAAACCAATGTCAATATTCATCTCATTCGGCTGAGCAGCCTCGCCATGGCTAGCACCCTCCTGGTTGATAGCCATATCCTGCACGTTCACACCGCCAACGCTTTGCCTTAGAGTATGCGTTTCCGCAACACTCCCTGCCTGCCCTCCGGAATTAGGAATCGCCTCCTGAAGGGATTCTCTAAAGACAATAGTAACAGAGGCGGTGATTTTTGGGCAATTAAGCGCACTGATGAAAGAGAAGTGCCTCGCTTGGGAGTGGGCAGGAGCATGCGGGGGAGTGGGGGGGCGAAAGCTTCGCCCAGAACGAAGAATTCGACCCCTGGTTGCTCTGGAGGTGCTGTCAGAAGTAGGAGAGACCACAACAGAGGTGCTGGAGGACGTGGGGGAGCGTCTTATCTGCCGCCAAGAGGAGCCTCTTGTACATCTCATCCGGTGCCTGAGACGTGGCATTCTCTCAGTCGTATCAGAAGCCCTGGAAGAATTCTGGAGCAGGACAGAGGCACTGGCCAAGTGCGAGAGCGGGAGCAGGACGGAAGCCCTGGACAAATGCTCTGACCAATTCCCCGAGGCACGCATACAATTCCGAGCTATAGAGAAATGTAAATTGTCGCTGAGCTCTAAACAACCATGAATCCTGGTGTGTTTACCTGTCACAGTGCGCTCAGAGGAGAGCCGAACGTCGGGAGAGCAGCGAACTGAAACAGGCCTGGGAAAACTGCTAGAGTAATGCTCGTTTGCCATCCTGTATACAAATGAACCAATTCTACTACCAACCTTCAACATTAACCCCTCATTAATTTGATTAATCGCCATGTCCGGGTCGCAGTGTGTGGAGTAATCTCGAACATCGGTAGCTGGATTGTGATGCGCGCTGGGCTGTAAATGCCATAAATGCCGCGCTCTCTTGTGCAGGTGCCGAAGGACACTTGCTGGTCTAGTTGGCATATGGCTTGCCATAATGCCGCCAGACCATCTAATCCACCTGTTTAACTGCTTAACCACCCGCATCCGGGTTTATTTTTATTTTTATTTTAATTCTAGTATTAATATTAATTAAATTTTCATTCATAGTAATTAATTTTAATATTATTTTATTAATTTAATATTAATTAATCAATTAATTAATTAAAATAATAGTAATAGTAATTAAATTAATTAATTTAATTTTAATTTTCATAGTATTTAATGTTAATATTTTAATTTTAATATTTATATTAATAGTAATAGTAATTATTATTTTAATAGTTTAATTATAGTATGAGATATTTTAAAATGAATAAATAAATAATATTTTGGTTTTAAATAAATTTAAATGTTTATTAAATTTATTATGAAAAATTGTTATATTATTGAACATTTTAATTTTAAATTATGACATTTAATTAAATTTTAATCATTACAAAATGTAAAATAACATTAAAATCAATATTAATTCTAGGGTTTAATATTAGTTTTTTTAAAATCTGATTTTAAGGTTTAATATTAAAATGCATATTAATATTAATATTAAAATAATATTAATAATATTAATCTCTTGGGTTTAATAATATAAATAATATTAATATTATTAGCTTAATAATAATAATTTTAATATTAATATTAATATCTTACATTGCAATTTATTTAATGTCACCTCTTAATATTAAAAAATTAGGGTTCTATTAATCCCTTAGGTTTATCATCTCTACGATTTGTAATATCAATCACTTGGGGTTTTAATCCCTAGGGTTTATAATATTAGTCTCTTGGATTTGTCAATTCGTTGGGTTCATAATAACATTAGGATTTAATTTATGACGTGATTTTCCCGGAAAATGATTTGAAATATTAGGATTTAATATTGAGACATTTGAATGGTGAAGAAATCTATACAACGTCACATTATGGCAAACATTGTCACAATGTGACAAGCAATAAAAGAAAACGTGGTTGATTATTTTAGGGTTTATGATCTTTATACATTAACAAATATTAATTATCATTGCCTTTTGTTGGCATGGGAAACTATAGTTAACATGGGCATCATAGTCAACAATAGTCAACATGACTACCATGGCGAACCATTGTGACAAACATTATCGCAAGATAGTTATCAATTTTATTCTCATTGCCACATTGTTACATTACAATTTATTCGATTTCCCCTCTCAATATTACAAAATTAGGGTTTAAAATTAGGGCTTCTAGTACAGGGTTTCATATTGAGTTTATTAAACCCAATATGAAAATATTTCGGTTGCATTGCTGCATTAGAACATTAGGGTTGAATATTAGGGTTTATAATGTTGGTTTAATGTTAGGGTTTTTCATAATGGGTTTAATATTATGATTTTAATGTTGGGTTTAATGTTAGGGTTTATAATATTGGTTTTATATTGTTTGGGTTTATAATATATGATATAAAGGTTTGATGTTGTGACATTTGAATGGTGCATAATTGTATGTAATGAAGCATTGTGGCAAACATTGTCACAATGTGACAAGAAATATGTCAATCATTGTTGGAACCTTACATTACATTGCAGATATTGTTGGAAATATTATCATTGATGGCAAAGGAGAAGAAAGGAGCAGCACCTGAACTATATCACTATGGCAAAAGAGAAGAAATAAGAACCAGCAAATAGGCTAAGGAGACAGGCAAGAGGCAGCCCAGGCAGCAGAAGCAGCAGAGGAATTAGAGGCAGATTAGTGAGCTTGATTTGAAAATCTGACCAAAAACAAGGAGGCTTTGTAAGTAAATTCATTGTATATATGAAATAATCATGCAGAGAAACAGTCATGCATTAACATGCATTACCTGTGCACTGTCATGCACAGTAACTGAATACAGAGAAACAGTCATGCACTGACATGCACTGTCATGCACGGTAACTGAATACAAAGATTCCTGTTTGTCGAAAGAAAAAATATTCATGGAATTGATGCAGAGATGGTTTGATTGAAGGCGAAGGAAAGCCATAAGCGCAGAGGAATATGGATTCGAATGAAGCTTCATAAGACGCAGAGTTGTTGTTTAACCCCCTGTTGATAAGGAATTAAGTTGAAGCGGAACTGTGACAGTGATGGCTCGGTGCAAAGATTTTGATTAAACCATAGTGGAAAAGTAAGCCAGTAACACAGGTCTGCAGAGGAAGTAGAGCCACGAATTTGTATTAAAATTAGAAGTGGAAAGATGGACCAAAGCACAATGGATCCGTGGTGAAGGATGAATAAGAAGAGCGAGGGTGGAGTTATGCATATATAGTAAAGGCGCTAAAGAGTTGGTAGAACCCTGAGTTAAAAACGAAACCATGACTTGTGAATAGTAGAAGTGGTTTTAGATTCAAACTGGTGGTATTCGCAAAATTTTCAACTGGTAAGTGGATTCCCAGAAAAAAATGCGATAGTGCCCGTTGATCGACACGTGGCCCAGGTGGTATTCCAAATCCACCCATTTCACAAAATATTTCGGTATTAAAACTCAGGGTGAATAAAAATGCGATATTCGTCTGATTGCTAGCCATCGGAGATCGATGGTGTTCACATCATGAAGTTGCGGGTTTGTTAACTCCATGTTAGTTGCTGTGGGATTGGCTAATATATCGACTTTTGGACTGACAACCAAGGTATGTTGCAAATTTTATACGTAAGAATGTGTTGTGGGACCGGGCCAGACATTAAAATAACATTTGAATGTTAATTGGGTCGGCTTATTAGACGGTGTGGATTATTGTATAATGGGTACAAAGAAGATGTGAATGTCATTTATGTTGGGGTTAATGTATGCGTGGTAAAGAGATATGAGCTTTAATAAATTCCGCAAGGACATGTGAAACATTACAAGATGGTCCAAAATGACTATAATGTGATATGGTCAAGGCATAGACATGAAACCTTAATATAAGGTCCGAGCTATAATAAACCTTTCAACCTTTGAAAGTCCATCATTATAGATCAAAATGCCCAGGATTGTTCTAAATTAAGGTTTATGGTAAGTGAGTGTGGGCCCCAATTTTTATATATTGAAGTCTGGGTTTTTAACCAAGGTCGGGTTTGATATATGTTAATAACTACTGTGGTCGGACATTCATATTTGTTGGTGTTGTATTTTAATTCAAAGTCAAGATTCACGAGAAGATGTGCATTGGTTTATCCACATTATGATATGGCTTGCTATTCTATGGTTTCCTCAACCTTTATTTGAAGGGAAAAGAAACTTTTGTGGTAAGTTATAGTGTTGGATTTTAAACCAAGGGTGGAATATTAACATGGGTAAGATGTGTAATGGATGGTGGCCGAAAGTATAATGCATTGCACACATTTGATGAATGAAAAGAAGGTAAGTTGGAACCGTAAAGGCTTATGCTCTGGAATTTATATACCAATATGAGTATCCATTCCAAAAAGTGGCCACTATATAATGTTGTTTATTATAAAGGTCGAAAGTTGATTCGAATGCTCATAAGTGTATTGACTGAGGTTTAGAGTTTGGATTTAATTGTATATGCATATTTGAAATATGAAGTTCATCATATGTATGGTTTCATATCCATAGATGAAAGAAGCTTCCGCGTACAGTAATTTAAATTGCCAGTTCAGAAAATAAGAAAAGCTCCCGCAGGTAAAGATTGCCAGATTGTGAATTCATTTGGGGCATGAATTAGTAAAGCAGTTATATATGCAGCAGATACACAATTGTAGTGAACATGAGAGCATGCAGAAAATGAAAAAGGCAGTGACACCAGCAGAAAAAACAAACATACAGTGAGCCAAGAACTGAAAGGGTTGAATGAGATATATCAGTTGCAAATGTAAATGTAAATGTTTTAATTATTTTATATTTTTTGTGATGCAAAGGCAAGTCTCCGGAGGCAAATAAATATCCCACCGTACTGTTGAAATGTATACATATTGTTATATTTTTTCTGAATATGCTAGGAAAGAAATGAGAAGGTGGAAGTCAAAGAGTCATGGCTATTCACTTTGAATTCCCTATGGAATACAAACAGTCATGAGGTGAACTCTATACATTATAGCACATAGATATGCATAAAGAAGTAAGACAATGGAAAAATGAGGGAGAGAGGGTAAGATGAAGGAGGAGCAGATAGAGAAGATGTGAAGATTCAAAAATAATATAAGGCAGATATGAAGGCTGGTGGACAACCGTGAAGAAGGAACATAATAGAGCTGATATCCAGGTAAATCATCATGTGTTTTCTTTGTGAAAGAGTGAGGAATTTGGTGCTTCCATATCAAGTTGTAGCTTGATAGATGTCAGTTGTAGCTGGCTGAGGTGGGAGCCTCATGTAGGTTGTAGCCTGCAGAAAATTGATGGGAGTTGGAGCTTCCTTGCGAGTTGTAGCTTGCAGAATTGAGGTGGTAGCCTCCTGTAGGTAGGAGCCTATAGAAAATTAGTGGTGAGAGGGAGTTGGAGCTTGCCTTTGCATCACAACAATAATAAGATGTGGTTTTCTCCCTTATGGGTTTCCACTTATATTTGTTGTCTATATGCATGATGAGTATGTGTTGATACTATGTATTTATTTCATGACACCACGTTCACTTACTACGATTACTTTCCATTGTATATTAAGTTGATCATAAAATGATGATGTGAATGAGCATAAAAGAAATTTTAAATAAGAAAATGACCGCATTAAACTATCACCCATTTCCACACCTCTCGCCTTAACCAAGGTTTCAACAATTGGTATTAGAGTCGCCTCCCTCTGTATCAGTTTAACAACTGGAACGAGATCCTAGGTCCCTAGGATGGCTAGTCTAGAAGGATGCTCAACAAATAAAGCCCCTTTGTTCACTGATACAAATTATGCCTTCTGGAAAATAAGAATGAGGACGTACATAATGTCTCTAGGAATAGAAGTTTGGGCTGCTGTGGAATTGGGATATGCCTCAAAGGAGACTGACTCATAGAAAGATGCCAAACAAGACTTTGTAGCAAATGAAAAGGCCATGAATGCACTCTTAGGTGGACTGTGTGAGGCAGAATTTATCAAAGTAATGCACAACATGACTGCCAAAGAAATATGGGATACACTAGAAAACATCCATGAGGGAGACAAAAAGGTGAAGATAGCCAAACTTCAAGTCTATAGAGCTCAGTTTGAAAATATAAAAAAGAATGATGATGAAGACATTGCCAGATTTTTTTTAAGGGTTGCAGAAATTGTGAATAACATGAAAGCTCTAGGAGAAACCATAAAAGAATGTGTAATTGTTCAAAATATTGTAATATCTTTACCAACCAGCTTTAACCCCAAGGTTTCTGCCATAGAAGAAACAACTGATTGGGAAACTTTGACCATGAACCAATTACTTGGAAACTTAACAGCCTATGAGATGAGACTGCCATAGAGGAAGTCAAATGTGAGGGAGGCAACCTTTAAGACAGAGAAGAAAAAAGAAGAAAAAGAAGATACATGCTCCTGCTCTGATGAAGAAGAGGCTAAATTTATCAGAAGATTAGATAGAGGCTCAGGCAAGTATAAAGGTAAACTTCCATTTAAATGCTTTAACTGTGGAAGATTTGGACACTATGCTTCTAAGTGTCCTCATAAGAAGACAAAGAATCAAACTCAAGAGTCAGAGAAAACCATATCAAAGAATTGGCAGAAAGGGAATAGATACAAGAGAAAATCATTTTATGCTCAGCAAGATAGCAATGCATCTAAAAACTCGGATGAAACATCAAATGAAGAAGGAACCTCTGAATTTGTACTGATGGCCAAGGAAGAGCATGAAGGATTCCTTCTAGAAGATGAGGAAGAAGGTGAAGTTGATCTTGAGGGGGAGCTAAGAAGTGCCCTGGAGGAAATAGACAGACTTAAAATAAAGTGCAGAAAATAGAAATACATTCTCATCAAATATGTTAGAGAAGAAAAAAATTCAGAAGACCTCATTCAGTTGAAAGTAGAGCTTGAAGAAGCCAAGAAGGTAGAAGACACTCTACTTAAGAAAATTGAGGATAAAATTCAGAAGCAAGAGAAATTGGAAGAAGAAGTAGTATGCTTGAGGAATAAATTAGAAAACACCCAAAGGAAATTGTCAATAAAAATTTCTCAAATGACAAGCTCTGATAAGTTGAATAACATACTAGATGCTCAAAGATATCCACTAATAAAAATTGGAATAGGTTATGAAGGAGAAACAAGTAAAGCCAAAGAAAAAAAATAACAGGAATATCATTTTTGTAAAAGTTGTTAAGGAAAATGAAGCAGATCAGAAGGTTCCTATAGAAGTAGTAGCCTGCAATGAAGTAAACAGAAACAAGAAGGAACCTCAAATGACAAAGAATGAAATAAATAAAAAGTCAACAAAAAAGGGCTCATATACTCCTGAATATATAAAATTTGGAAGCTATCAAAGGAGATTCTTCTCCCCTAAGAAAAATGTCACTTGTTATGCCTGCCACAAATTGGGACATATTGCTGCACACTGTCATACAAGGAGAATCAATTCCAACCAGCAAAAGGATGCAAAAAATGAAAGGAATACCTCAAGCAAACAAATGGATAAGACAACCCTTCATCAGGTATGTTAATTGTTTTTATGGGTATTGTTTTTACTGTAAGGAATTCGGCCATAAAGCCAAGGAGTGCAGAACATATGGTCAAAGACTAATTTTCAAAACCTCAAGGAGATTTAGGAATTATGAAGAGTTTACTCATACTCATAATTCTACTAAAAATATGATTAAATGTTGTGTATGCCATAAAATCGAACATATGTCTTCCCAATGTCCTCTCAAAGCATGTGGTCCATCTTCCCAGAAAAGGTGCCAAACAAATAGCTGCCTGCAGTGGGAAAAGAGTTGAATAAGTGTGACCTGGCTCTAATAGCCCAAGATCAGAAAAGCCAATGGTATTTGGACAGTGGATGCTCAAAGGATATGACTGGAGATAGAAACAATTTTATAACCTTTGATGAAAAGAAATCTGGAAATGTAACTTTCGGCAATGATAAAGCAAGGAAAATCAAAGGAAAAGGCTCAGTTAGTCTGGATAATGGAAGAGGAAAGGCCCAAGATGTACTATTTGTGGATGGGCTGAAAGCAAATCTGCTAAGTGTCAGTCAAATGTGTGATAAAGGCTGTGAAGTTATTTTTAGATCACAAGACTGTGAAGTAAGATCAAGCACCACAGGAAAGACCTTGATCAAAGGTATTCGAACAGAAATTAATGTCTATATAGTGAAAGAAGAGAATGAAGCATGCCACCTAAGAAAACTTGATGAATCATGGTTATGGCATAGAAGATTGTGACACCTTAGCTTTGACCACATCATCAGTCTAAGCAAGAAGAAACCAGTCAGAGATATGCCAGCAATAAAGAAGCCTTAAAATACCATATGTAAATCTTGCCAATTGGGCAAACAGACCCGCACATCTTTTAAGACCAAAAGATGAACTATCAACTAGTAGGCCACTTCAGCTAGTACACATGGACATGTGGACCTTCGAGAACTAAAGCACCTAGTGGAGAATCTTATTTCATGCTGATAATAGATGATTTTTCCAGAATGACGTGGGTAGCATTTCTCAAATATAAATTTGAAGCACTTGAGAAATTCAAGATATTCAAGGCATTGGCAAAAAATCAATCAGGATGTAAGCTAAAGTGCATCAGATCAGACAGAGGAGGTGAATTCACAGATTATGATTTTGCAGACCTATGTAATGAGCATGGGATAAAACAACATTTTACAATTGCAGGTACACCTCAACAGAATGGAGTCGCAGAGAGACAAAACAGGTCAGTACAACAGATTTCTAGAGAAATGATGCAAGAAAGTAACATTCCCCAAACTTTTTGGACAGAAGCAGTACACAATGATGTTCACATTCTTAACAAAGCTATTTAAGACCAAACTGTGACAAGACTCCTTACGAATTATGGCATGGTAAACCAGCTTCAATCAAACACTTTAGAGTCTTTGGGATCAAGTGTTTCATAAAAAATAATGATGAAAAACTGGGGAAGTTTGATGCAAGAGCAGATGAAGGAATCTTTCTAGGATATGCATCCAAGAGCAAGGGTTACAGGTGCTACAAAAAAACACTACATAAAATTGTGGAAAGCATTGATGTAAGATTTGATGAAGATCTACCAAACAGAACAAGAAGTATAAGATGCAACAATCCTCCATAAGATAATGAAGAAGAAAACCAAGATAATGATGAACTGAGCCAGAAAACAAAAGATACTGAATTAAAATCAAAAGTTTCCTCAAGACACACTCAAAAGAATCATCCAGAAGACCAAATCATTGGGGACAAGAGTGTGGGAGTCCAGACAAGAAGACAACAGCTTGCTGAACAAACAGAAGAAGTACACCTAGCCATGTTATCTCAAATAGAGCCAAAGAAGTTCGAAGAAGCCATCAAAGACAAAAACTGGGTAAATTCTATGAATGAAGAACTGGACCAAATTGAGAAGAAAAATACCTAGGAATTAATTCCAAGACCCACTGGGAAAAATATCATTGGCTGAAAATGGATATTCAAGAATAAGATGAATGAACAAGGGCAGGTAGTCAGAAATAAAGCCAAACTTGTTTGCAAGGGATATTCACAAATTGAAGGCCTTGATTATGATGAAACCTTTGCCCCTATAGCCAGAATGGAAGCAATTAGAATGTTTTTGGCCTTTTCATGTTATCATGATTTCAAGGTATATCAAATGGATGTGAAGTCTGCCTTCCTGAATGGAGATCTAGAGGAAGAAGTCTACATGGAACAACCTGAAGGATTCCCCTTAACAGATAAACAAGACTATGTGTGCAGATTAAAGAAAGCCTTATATGGGCTAAAACAAGCTCCTCGAGCATGGTATTCAAGGCTGGACAAATACTTGCAAAAACAAGGTTTCAAGAAAGGAGGAGTAGACAACAATCTGTACATAAAGGCCAATGAAAATGAACTCTTAATTGTAGTTGTGTATGTAGATGACATCATGTTTGGAAGCAATAAAGATGAGTTAGCAAAAGGATTTGCTTAAGAAATGAAATCAAAATTTGAGATGTCTATGATTGGAGAGCTCACCTTCTATTTAGGACTTCAAATTCAACAAAAGAACACAGGAACATTCATCTCACAAGAAAAATACTTAAGAGAGATGTTGAAAAGGTTCAAAATGGAAGACTGCAAACCTGTGTCAAATCCCATGATCACTGGATGCAAACTATGTGAAAATGATGGATCAATAGATGTAGATCAAAAAATTTATATATCCATGGTAGGAAGTCTGCTATACCTAACTGCCTCTAGACCAGACATTGTGTTGGCAGTAGGACTTGTGGCAAGATATTAAGCAGCACCAAAAAAAAATCACTTACTAGCAATCAAGAGGATATTTAGATATCTACAAGGAACTACACAGTATGGGCTATGGTATCCAAAATGAAAAAGCTTCACTTTGACAGCATATATAGATGTAGATTGGGCTAGGTGCATGGATGACAGGAAAAGCACAAGTGGAGGTGCTTTTTATTGGGAAAAAGTCTAGTGTCATGGCTAAGCAAGAAGCAAAATACATAGCAGCAACAACATGTTGCACACAAGTAATGTGGATGAAACAAACTCTCTAAGACATGAAGGTAAGCATGGATGATCCTATCTCAATCAAATGTGACAATACAAGTGCAATAAGTATATCAAAAAATCATGTATTTCATTCAAAAAAAAAGCACATCCCTATTAAGTACCATTTCCTCAGAGAACAAGTAGCATAGAAAGTAGCAAAGCTAGAATATGTACCAATAAAGGAACAAATAGTAGACATATTCACAAAACCCCTTTCTAAAGAACCATTCGAATATCTAAGAGACAAACTAGGAGTAGTGTCTGCAGATGTTACTCTCTGACATGAAAAGAAAGCATCATTCCAAGGGGAGATCAGAAAAGAAATCATCATTCTAGGGGGAGATCAGTCAACAAACATTGTCACAAAAGAACTAGAGAAAGTGAGCAGTGCATGGAACAAGTCCTCAAGATCAGAGTATTATGGACAAGATTTGGAAACCACACTAGGAAATGTGCAACCCTTTTCCATTGATGTCAAAGGGGGAGGAAAAGCAAGCAAAAGAAGAGTATTAAAGTATTACCATCAATGCCAAAGGGGGAGGAAAAGCAAGCAAAAGAAGAGTATTAAAGTATTACCATCAATTCCAAAGGGGGAGACTATTGGAAATATTATCATTGATGTAAAAGGAGAATAAATGAGCAACACCTGAACTATATCACTATGGAAAAAGAGAAGAAAGAAGAACCAAAAAATAGGCTAAGGAGACAGGCAAGAGGCAGCCCAGGCAGCAGAAGTAGCAGAGGAATTAGAGGCAGAGTAGTGAGGTTGATTTGAAGATCTGACCAAAAACAAGGAGGCTTTGAAAGTAAATTCATTGTATATATGAAAGAATTATGCAAAGAAATAGTCATGCAGAGAAATAGTCATGCAATGACATGCAAAGCCTGTCCACTATCATGCACAGTAACTGAATACAGAGAAACAATCATGCACTGACATGCACTGTCATGCACAGTAACTGAATACAGAGATTCCTGTTTGCTGGAAGAAAAAATATTCGTGGAATTGATGCAGTGATGGTTCGATTGAAGGAAAAGGAAACCCATAAGCTTAGAGGAATATGGATTCGAATGAAGCTTCATAGGACGCAGAGTTTTTGTTTAACCCCTGTTGATAAAGAATTAAGTTGAAGCGAAACTGTGACAGTGATGGCTCGGTGCGAAGATTTTGATTAAACCATAGTGGAAAAGTAAGCTGGTAACGCAGGTCTGCAGAGGAAGTAGAGCCATGAATTTGCATTAAAATTAGAAGTGGAAAGGTGGACCAAAGTGCAATGGATCCGTGGTGAAGGATGAATAAGAAGAGCGAGGGCGAAGTTATACATATATAGTAAAGGTGCTAAAGAATTGGTAGAACCTCGAGTTAAAAGCGGAACCATGAATTTTGAATAGTAGAAGTGGTTTTAGATTCAAATTGGTGGTATTCACAAAATTTTCAACTCGTAAGCGGATTCCCAGAAAAAAAAAATGTGATAGTGCCCGTTGATTGACACGTGGCCCAGGTGGTATTCCAAATCCACCCATTTCGCAAAATATTTTGGTATTAAAACTCAGGGTGAATAAAAATGCGATATTCGTCTGATTGCTAGCCATCGGAGGTTGACAACGTTCGCATCATGAGGTTGCGGGTTTGTTAACTCCATATTAGTTGCTGTGGGACCGACTAATATATCGACTTTCGGACTGACAACCAAGGTAGGTTGCATATGTTAAACGTAAGAATGTGTTGTGGGACTGGACCAGACATTAAACTAACATTTGAATGTTAATTGGGTTGGCTTATTGGACGGTGTGGATTATTGTATAATGGGTACAAAGAAGATGTGAATGTCATTTATGTTGGGGTTAATTTATGCGTGGTAAAGATATATGAGCTTTAATAAATTCCGCAAGGACATGTGAAACATTACAAGATGGTCCAAAATGACTATAATGTGATATGGTCAAGGCATAGACAGGAAACCTTAATATAAGGTCTGAGCTATAATAAACCTTTCAACCTTTGAAATTCCATCATTATAGATCAAAATGCCTAGGATTTTTTTAAATTAAAGGTTTAAGGTAAGTGAGTGTGGGCCCCAATTTTTATATATTGAAGTCTGGGTTTTTAACCAAGGTCGGGTTTGATATACGTTAATAACTACTGTGGTCGGACATTCATATTTGTTGGCGTTGTATTTTAATCCAAATTCAAGGTTCATGAAAAGATGTGCATTAGTTTATCCACGTTATGATATGGCTTGCTATTCTATGGTTTCCTCAACCTTTATTTGAAGGGAAAAGAAACTTCCATGGTAAGTTATTGTGTTGGATTTTAAACCAAGGGTGGAATATTAACATGGGTAAGATGTGTAATGGATGGTGGCCGAAATTATAATGCGTTGCACACATTTTATGAATGAAAAGAAGGTACGTTGAAACCGTAAAGGTTTATGCCATGGAATTTATACCAATATGATTATCCATTCCAAAAAGTGGCCACTATATAATGTTGTTTATTATAAAGGTCGAAAGTTGATTCGAATGCTCATAAGTGTATTGCTTGAGGTTTAGAGTTTGGATTTAATTGTATATGCATATTTGAAATATGAAGTTCATCATATGTATGGTTTCATAGCCATAGATGAAAGAAGCTTCCGCGTACAGTAATTTAAATTGCTAGTTCAGAAAATAAGAAAAGCTCCCGCAGGTAAAGATTGACAGATTGTGAATTCATTTGGGGCATGAATTTGTAAAGCAGGTATATATGCAGCAGATACACAATTGCAGTGAACAGGAGAGCATGCAAAAACTGAAAAAGACAGTGATAGTAGCAGAAAAAACAAACATACAGTGAGCCAAGAACTGAAAGGGTTGAATGAGATATATCAGTTGAAAATGTAAATTTAAATGTTTTAATTATTTTATATTGTTTGTGATGCAAAGGCAAGTCTCCGGAGGCAAATAAATATCCCACTGTAATGTTGAAATGTATACATATTGTTATATTTTTCTGAATATGCTAGGAAAGAAATGAGAAGGTGGAAGTCAAAGAGTCATGGCTATTGACTTTGAATTCCCCGTGGAATACAAATAGTCATGAGGTGAACTCTATAAATGATATCACATAGATATGCATAAAGAAGTAAGAGCATGGAAAAATGAGGGAGAGAGGGTAAGAAGAAGGAGGAGAAGATAGAGAAGCTGTGAAGATTCGGAGATAATATAAGGCAGATATGAAAGCTGGTGGACAGCAGTGAAGAAGGAACATAATAGAGCTGATATCCAGGTAAATCAGCATATGTTTGCTTTATGAAAGAGTGAGGAATTTGGTGCTTCCATATCAAGTTGTAGCTTGATAGATGTTAGTTGTAGCTGGCTGAGGTAGGAGCCTCCTGTAGGTTGTAGCCTGCAGAAAATTGATGGGAGTTGGATTTTCCTTGCAAGTTGTAGCTTGCAGAATTGAGGTGGTAGCCTCCTGTAGGTAGGAGCCTACAAAAAATCAGTGGTGAGAGGGAGTTGGAGCTTGCCTTTGCATCACAACAATAATAAGATGTGGTTTTCCCCCTTATGGGTTTCCACTTATATATGTTGTCTATATGCATGATGATTATGTGTTGATACTCTGTATTTATTCTGCTTAATACCTATTGCTCACTTATTAAGATTACTTTTCCATTGTATATTTAGTTGATCACAAAATGATGATGTGAATGAGTATAAAAGAAATTTTAAATAAGAACATGACTGCATTAAACTGATTCACCCCCCCTCTCAATTTAACCAAGGTTTCAACAATTTGTATCAGAGCTGGTTCCCTCTGTATCAATTTAACAACTGGAAGGAGATCCTAGGTCCCTAGGATGGCTAGGTCCCTAGGATGGTTAGTCTAGAAGGATACCAACAACAAAGCCCTCGTTCACCGATACAAATTATGTCAGAAAATACAATGAGGACGAGACGGAACACCTTGCATAGAAGTTTAACCATCGTGGACCAGACATATTCCAAAGAGACCCGACCAAGAGAAAGATGCCAAACAAGACTTTGTAGCAAATTCAAATGCCATGAATGCACTCTTAAGTGGACTGTGTGAGGCAGAATTTATCAAATTAATTCACAACACGACTGCCAAAGAAATATGGGATACACTAGAAAACATCCATGAGGGAGACAAAAAGGTGAAGATAGCCAAACTTCAAGTCTATAGAGCTCAGTTTGAAAATATAAAAATGAATGATGATGAAGACATTGCCAGCTTCTTTTTAAGGGTTGCAGAAATTGTGAATAACATGAAAGCTCTAGGAGAAACCATAAAAAAATGTTTAATTGTTCAAAATATTGTAAGATCTTTACCATCCAGCTTTAACCCCAAGGTTTCTGCCATAGAAGAAACAACTGATTGGGAAACTTTGACCATGAACCAATTACATGGAACTTAACAGCCTATGAGATGAGACTGCCACAGAGGAAGTCAAATGTGAGGGAGGAAACCTTTACGACAGAGAAGAACAAAGAAGAAAAAGAAGATACATGCTCCTACTCTGATGAAGGAGAGGCTAAATTTATCAGAAGATTAGATAGAGGCTCAGGCAAGTATAAAGGTAAACTTCCATTTAAATTCTTTAATAGTGGAAGAGTTGGACACTATGCTTCTAAGTGTCCTCATAAGAAGACAAAGAATCAAACTCAAGAGTTAGAGAAAACCATATCAAAGAACTGGAAGAAAGGGAATAGATACAGGAGAAAATCATTTTATGCTCAGCAAGATAGTAGTGCATCTGAAAACTCGGATGAAACCTCAAATGAAGAAGGAACCTCTGAATTTGTATTGATGGCCAAGGAAGAGCTTGAAGGATTCCTTCTAGAAGATGAGGAAGAAGGTGAAATTGATCTTGAAGGGGAGCTCAGAAGTGCCCTGGAGGAAATAGACAGACTTAAACTAAAGTGCAGAAAACAGAAAGACATTCTCCTCAAATATGTTAGAGAAGAACAAAATTTAGAAGACCTCATTCAGTTGAAAGTAGAGCTTGAAGAAGCCAAGAGGGTAGAGGACACTCTACTTAAGAAAATTGAGGATAAAATTTAGAAGCAAGAGAAATTGGAAGAAGAAGTAGTATGCTTGAGGAAGAAATTAGAAAACACCCAAAGGAAATTGTCAATAAAAATTTCTCAAATGACAAGCTCTGATAAGTTGAATAACATACTAGATTCTCAAAGATCTCCACTGATAAAAACTGGAATAGGTTATGAAGGAGAAACAAGTAAAGCCAAAGAAAATAAATAACAAGAATATCATTTTTGTAAAAACTGTTAAGGAAAATGAAGCAGATCAGAAGGTTCCTACAGAAGTAGTAGCCTGCAATGAAGTAAACAGAAACAAGAAGGAACCTCAAATGACAAAGAACGAAATAAATAAACAGTCAACTGAAAAGGGCTCATATACTCCTGAATATATAAAATTTGGAAGCTATCAAAGGAGATTCTTCCCCCCTAAGAAAAATGTCACTTGTTATGCCTGCCACAAATTGGGACATATTGCTACACACTGTCATATAAGGAGAATCGATTCCAACCAGCAAAGGATGCAAAAAATGAAAGGACTATCTCAAGCAAACAAATGGAGAAGACAACCCTTCTTCAGGTATGTTAATTGTTTTTATGGGTATTTTTTTTACTGTAAGGAATACGGCCATAAAGCCAAGGAGTGCAGAACATATGGACAAACACTGATGTTCGAAACCTCAAGGAGATTTATGAATTATGGAGAGTTTACTCGTACTCATAATTCTGCTAGAAATATGATTAAATGTTGGACATATGTCTTCCCGTTGTCCTCTCAAATAATGTGGTCCATCTTCCTAGAAAAGGTGCCAAACAAATAGATTCCTGCAGTTGAAAAAGAAGTTGAATAAGTGTGACCTGGCTCTAATAACCCAAGATCAGAAAAGCCAATGGTATTTGGACAGTGGATGCTCAAAGCATATGACTGGAGATAGAAGCATGTTTATAAATTTTGATGAAAAGAAATATGGAAATGTAACTTTCAGCAATGATAAAGTAGGGAAAATCAAAGAAAAAGGCTCAGTCAGTCTGGATAATGGAAGAGGAAAGGCCCAAGATGTACTATTTGTGGATGGGCTAAAAGCAAATCTGCTAAGTGTCAGTCAAATGTGTGATAAAGGCTGTGAAGTTATTTTTAGAGCACAAGACTGTGAAGTAAGATCAAGCACCATAGGAAACACCTTGATCAAAGGTATTCGAATAGAAAGTAATGTATATATAGTGAAAGAAGAGAATGAAGCATGCCACCTAAGAAAACTTGATGAATCATGGTTATGGCATAGAAGATTGGGACACCTTAACTTTCACCACATCATCAGTGTGAGCAAGAAGAAACTAGTCAGAGATATGCCAGCAATAAAGAAGCCTTCAAATACCATATGTAAATCTTGACAATTGGGAAAACAGACCTGCACATCTTTTAAGACCAAAGATGAACTATCAACTAGTAGGCCACTTCAGCTAGTACACATGGAACTGTGTGGACCTTTAAGAACTAAAGCACCTAGTGGATAATCTTATTTCATGCTGATAATAGATGATTTTTCCAGAATGACATGGGTATCATTTCTCAAATATAAATCTGAATCACTTGAGAAATTCAAGATATTCAAGGCATTGGCAAAAAATCAAACAGGTTGTAAGCTAAAGTGCATCAGATCAGATAGAGGAGGTGAATTCACAGACTAGGATTTTGCAGACCTATGCAATGAGAATGGGATAAAAAAACAGTTTACAATTGCAGGTACACCTCAACAGAATGGAGTGGCAGAGAGACAAAACAGGTCAGTACAACAGATTGCCAGAGAAATGATGCAAGAAAGTAACATTCCCCAAACTTTATGGACAGAAGCAGTACACACTGATGTTCACATTCTTAACAAAGCTCATTTAAGGCCAAAATGTGACAAGACTCCTTGCAAATTATGCATGGTAAACCAGCTTCAATCAAACACTTTAGATTCTTTGGAAGCAAGTGTTTCATAAAAAATAATGATGAAAAACTGGGGAAGTTTGATGCAAGAGAAGATGAAGGAATCTTTCTAGGATATGCATCCAAGAGCAAGGGTTACAAGTGCTACAACAAAAAACTGCATAAAATTGTGGAAATAATTGATGTAAGATTTGATGAAGATCTACCAAATAGAACAAGAAGTACAAGATGCAGCAATCCTCCAGAAGATATTGAAGAAGAAAACCAAGATAATGATGAACTAAGCCAGACAACAGAAGATACTGAATTAAACTCAAAAGGTCCCTCAAGACACACTCAAAAGAATCATCCAGAAGACCAAATCATTGGGGACAAGAGTGTGGGAGTCCAGACAAGAAGACAACTTGCTGAATAGACAGAAGAAGTACACCTAGCCATGCTATCTCAAATAGAGCCAAAGAAGTTTGAAGAAGCCAGCAAAGACAAAAACTGGGTAAATGCTATGAATGAAGAACTAGAACAAATTGAGAAGAACAATACTTGGGAATTAATTCCAAGACTCACTGGGAAAAATGTCATTGGCTGAAAATGGATATTCAAGAAAAAGATGAATGAACACGGGCAGGTAGTCAAAAATAAAGCCAGAATTGTATGCAAGGGATATTCACAAATTGAAGGCCTTGATTATGATGAAACCTTTTCCCTTGTAGCGAGAATGGAAGTAATCAGAATGTTTTTGGCCTTTGCATGTTATCATGATTTCAAGGTATATCAAATGGATGTGAAGTCTGCCTTCCTGAATGGAGATCTAGAGGAAGAAGTCTACATGGAACAACCTGAAGGATTCTACTTAACAGATAAGTAAGACTATGTGTGCAGATTAAAGAAAGCCTTATATGGGCTTAAACAAGCTCCTTGAAAATGGTATTCAAGGCTAGACAAATACTTGCAAAAACAAGGTTTCAAGAAAGGAGGAGTAGACAACAATCTGTACATAAAGGCTAATGAAAATGAACTCTTAATTGTAGTTGTGTATGTAGATGACATCATGTTTGGAAGCAACAAAGATGAGTTAACAAAAGGATTTGCTGAAGAAATGAAACCATAATTTGAGATGTCTATGATTGGAGAGCTCACCTTCTATTTAGGACTTCAAATTCAACAAAAGAACACAGGAACATTCATCTCACAAGAAAAAAATTTAAGAGAGATGTTGAAAAGGTTCAAAATGGAAGACTGCAAACCCGTGTCAACTCCCATTATCACTGGATGCAAACTATGTGCAAATGATGGATCAACAGATGTAGATCTAAAAATTTACAGATCCATGGTAGGAATTCTGCTATACCTAACTACCTCTAGACCAGACATTATGTTGGCAATAGGACTTGTGGCAAGATATCAAGCAGCACCAAAACAAAATCACTCACTAGCAATCAAGAGGATATTTAGATATCTACAAGGAACTACACAGTATGGGCTATGGGATCCAAAAAGCAAAAGCTTCACTTTGACAACATATACAGATACAGATTGGGCTAGCTGCATGGATGACAGGAAAAGAACAAGTGGAGGTGCTTTTTATTTGGGAAAAAGTCTGGTGTCATGGCTAAGCAAGAAGCAAACTTCCATCTCTCTATCTACAACAGAAGCAAAATACATAACAGCAGCAGCATGTTGCACATAAGTAATGTGGATGAAACAAACTCTCCAAGACATGAAGGTAAGCATGGATGATCCTATCTCAATCAAATGTGACAATACAAGTGGAATAAGTATATCAAAAAATCCTGTATTTCATTCAAAAACAAAGAACATCTCTATTAAGTACCATTTCCTCAGAGAACAAGTAGCACAGAAAGTAGTAAAGATGGAATATTTACCAACAAAGGAACAAACATTGGACATATTCAAAAAACCCCTTGCTAAAGAACCATTCTAATATCTAAGAGACAAACTAGGAGTAGTGTCGACAGATGTTACTCTCTGACATGAAAAGAAAGCATCATTCCAGGGGGAGATCAGAAAAGAAAGCATCATTCTATGGGGAGATCAGTCAACAAACATTGTCCCAAAAGAACTAGAGCAAGTGAGCAGTGCATGGAACAGGTCCTCAAGATCATAGTATTATGGACAAGATTTGGAAACCACACTAGGAAATGTGCAACCCTTTGCCATTGATGTCAAAGGGGGAGGAAAAGAAAGCAAAAGAAGAGTATTAAAGTATTTCCATCAATGCCAAAGGGGGAGA
This sequence comes from Pinus albicaulis, assembly GCA_034641835.2. NCBI lineage: Eukaryota > Viridiplantae > Streptophyta > Pinopsida > Pinales > Pinaceae > Pinus > Pinus albicaulis. Next base: position 770,778,981 of record CM076581.1, on the reverse strand, counting down.
CTGTTGGAAATATTGTCATTGATGGCAAAGGAGAAGAAAGGAGCAGCACCTAAACTATATCGCTATGGCAAAAGAGAAGAAAGAAGAACCATCAAATAGGCTAAGGAGACAGGCAAGAGGCAGCTCAGGCAGCAGACGTAGCAGAGGAATTAGAGGCAAAGTAGTGAGGTTGATTTGAAGATCTGACAAAAAACAAGGAGGCTTTGTAAGTAAATTCATTGTATATATAAAAGAATCATGCAGAGAAATAGTCATGCACTAACATGCACAGCCTGTGCATTGTCATGCACAGTAACTGAATACAGAGAAACAATCATGCATGGACATGCACTGTCATGCACAATAACTGAATACAGAGATTCCCGTTTGCTGGAAGAAAAAATATTCATGGAATTGATGCAGTGATGGTTCGATTGAAGGTGAAGGAAAGCCATAAGCGCAGAGGAATATGGATTTGAATGAAGCTTCATAAGATGCAGAGTTGTTGTTTAACCCCTGTTGATAAGGAATTAAGTTGAAGCGGAATTGTGACAGTGATGGCTCGGTATGAAGATTTTGATTAAACCACAGTGGAAAAGTAAGCTGATAACGTAGGTCTACAAAGGAAGTAGAGCCATGAATTTGTATTAAAATTAGAAGTGGAAAGGTGGACCAAAGCGCAATGGATCCATGGTGAACGATGAATAAGAAGAGCAAGGGCGGAGTTATGCATATATACTAAAGGCGCTAAAGAATTGGCAGAACCCCGAGTTAAAAATGGAACCATGACTTGTGAACAATAGAAGTGGTTTTAGATTCTAACTGGTGGTATTCGCAAAATTTTCAACTGGTAAGCGGATTCCTAGAAAAAAATGCGATAGCGCCCATTGATCGACACGTGGCCCAGGTGGTGTTCCAAATCCACCCATTTCACAAAATATTTTGGTATTAAAACTCAGGATGAATAAAAATGCGATATTTGTCTGATTTATAGCCATCAGAGATCGACGACATTCACATCATGAAGTTGTGGGTTTGTTAACTCCATATTAGTTGCTGTGGGACTGGCTAATATATCGACTTTCGGACTGACAACCAAGGTATGTTGCAAATGTTATACGTAAGAATGTGTTGTGGGACCGGACCAGAAATTAAACTAACATTTGAATGTTAATTGGGTCGGCTTATTGGACGGTGTGGATTATTTTATAATGGGTGCAAAGAAGATGTGAATGTCATTTATGTTGGGGTTAATGTATGCGTGGTAAAGATATATGAGCTTTAATAAATTCCGCAAGGGCATGTGAAACATTACAAGATAGTCCAAAATGACTATAATGTGATATGGTCAAGGCATAGACAAGAAACCTTAATATAAGGTTTGAGTTATAATAAACCTTTCAACCTTTGAAAGTCCATCATTATAGATCAAAATGCCCAGGATTGTTTTAAATTAAAGGTTTATGGTAAGTGAGTGTGGGCCCCAATTTTTATATGTTGAAGTCTGGGTTTTTAACCAAGGTCGGGTTTGATATATGTTAATAACTACTGTGGTCGGAAATTCATATTTGTTGGCATTGCATTTTAATCCAAACTCAAGGTTCATGAGAAAATGTGCATTGGTTTATCCATGTTATGGTATGGCTTGCTATTCTATGGTTTCCTCAACCTTTATTTGAAGGGAAAAGAAACTTCCGTGGTAAGTTATTGTGTTGGATTTTAAACCAAGGGTGGAATATTAACATGGGTAAGATGTGTAATGGATGGTGGCTGAAAGTATAATGCGTTGCACACATTTGATGAATGACAAGAAGGTAAGTTGAAACCATAAAGGTTTATGCCGTGGAATTTATACCAATATGAGTATCCATTCCAAAAAGTGGCCACTATATAATGTTGTTTATTATAAAGGTCGAAAGTTGATTCGAATGCTCATAAGTGTATTGACTGAGGTTTAGAGTTTAGATTTAATTGTATATGCATATTTGAAATATGAAGTTCATCATATGTATGGTTTCATAGCCATAGATGAAAGAAGCTTCTGCATACAGTAATTTAAATTGCCAGTTCAAAAAATAAGAAAAGTTCCCGCGGGTAAAGATTGTCAGATTGTGAATTCATTTGGGGCATGAATTTGTAAAGCAGTTATATATGCAGCAGATAAACAATTGCAGTGAACAGGAGAGCATGCAGAAACTGAAAAAGACAGTGACAACAACAGAAAAGACAAACATACAGTGGGCCAAGAACTGAAAGGTTTGAATGAGATATATCAGATGCAAATGTAAATGTAAATGTTTTAATTATTTTTATATTGTTTATGATGCAAAGGCAAGTCTCCGGAGGCAAAGAAATATCCCACTGTACTGTTGAAATGTATACATATTGTTATATTTTTCTGAATATGCTAGGAAAGAAATGAGAAGGTGGAAGTCAAAGAGTCATGGCTATTCACTTTGAATTCCCTGTGGAATACATACAATCATGAGGTGAAATCTTTAAAGGATATCACATAGATATGCATAAAGAAGTAAGAGAATTGAAAAATTAGGGAGAGAGGGTAAGATGAAGGAGGAGTAGATAGAGAAGCTATGAAGATTCAGAGATAATACAAGGCAGATATGAAGGCTGGTGGACAGCAGTGAAGAAGGAATAGAACAGAGCTGATATCCAGGTAAATCAACATGTGTTTGCTTTATGAAAGAGTGAGGAATTTTGTGCTTCCATATCAAGTTGTAGCTTGATAGATGTCAGTTGTAGCTGGCTGAGGTAGGAGCCTTATGTAGGTTGTAGCCTGCAGAAAATTGATGGGAGTTGGAGCTTCCTTGCAAGTTGTATCTTGCATAATTGAGGTGGTAGCCTCTTGTAGGTAGGAGCCTACAAAAAATCAGTGGTGAGAGGGAGTTGGAGCTTGCCTTTGCATCAAAACAATAATAAGATGTGGTTTTCTCCCTTATGGGTTTCCACTTATATTTGTTTTCTATATGCATGATGATTATGTGTTGATACTCTGTATTTATTCTTCTTAATACATGCTGCTCACTTATTAAGATCACTGTTCCATTGTATATTAAGTTGATCACAAAATGATGATGTGAATGAGTATAAAAGAAATTTTAAATAAGAACATGGCTGCATTAAACTGATTCACCCCCCCCTCTCAGTTTAACCAAGGTTTCAACAGATATTTAAATGTCACTAATGGCACCGCAAAAGTGCTTTGTATGACATTTGTATGGTACACAAATGAAACCAACGTCGCAGTGTGACAAACATTGTTGCATGATGGCAATCAATCTGATCCTCATTATCACAATGTTACATTACATTGCAATTTATTCAATGTTTCCTGTCAACATTACAAAATTAGAGTTTATTAATTCCTTGGATTTATGATATTAATCCCTTGTGTTTCAAATATTAATCCCTTGGTTTTATAATATTAATTCCTTGGGTTTATAACATTAGGGGTTAATGTTGTGATATTTGAATACTGAAGAAATCTATCTAATGTCCCATTATCGAAAATATTTTTGTAATTTGACTAGAAATATGACAATCATTGTTGGAAACTTACATTACATTGCAATTTTTCAACGTCACATTGTGACACTACAAAAGGGCTTTGTATTATGGCGTTTCCATGGTACGAAAATCAATCCAACATCGCATTTTCACAAAATAAATCCAATGTTTCCTCTCAACATTAAAAAATTAGGGTATATTAATCCCGTGGGTTTATAATATTGATCCCTTGGGTTTATAGTATTACTCCCTTGGGTTTATAATCCTTACGGTTTATAATATTAATCCCTTTGGTTTTAAATCCCTAGAGTTTATAATATTAATATGTTGGGTTTATTAATCCCTTGGAGTCGGGCTTGTATCCTCTACACCGAGATTATGTCGGATTCGCCGACTACTGACTAAAGACAAGACCCACGCATGATTTTGGGGTTGCCACCTGTTCCTTCCTAATGATTAATCCCTTGTGTTTTTAATCTCTTGGGTTTATTAATCTCTTGGGTTTATTAATCCCTTGGGTTTATAAATCTATCCATTGTCACATTGTGAAAAACATTGCCACAATGTGACACATAATATGACAATCATTGTTGGAACCTTACATTACATTGCAATTTTTTCAACGTCACATTGCGACAATACAACAAGGATTTGTATTGTGATGTTTGCATGCTACAATAGGGATTCATATTGTGATTTGGTTCATTAATTGCTTGGGTTTATAATATTAATCCCTTGGTTTCGTTAATTTCTCGGGTTTATAATATTAATCGCTTGGATTTTTAATCCTAGGGTTTATAATATTAGTCTCTTGGGTTTATAAATCCTTTGCATTTATAATATTGATCCCTTTACAAAAAATATAATCTCTTGGATTTATAAACCCTTGGGTTTATAATATTAAATCACTTACATTTATAATCCCTTTGGTTTATAAGTCGCTTCGGTTTATAATCCCTAGGGTTTTTAATCCCCGGGGTTTATAATATTAATTCCTTGGGTTTATGCTATTAATAACTTGGGTTTATAATATTAATGTCTTGGTTTTATTAATCTCTCGGGTTTAAAATATTAATCCCTTGGGTTTTTAATCATTACGGTTTATGATATTGATCCCTTGGGTTTATTAATCTCTTAGGTTTATAGTTTTAATCTCTTGGGTTTATAATTACTTGGGTTTATAATCCATAGGGTTTATAATATTAATCTTTTGGGTTTATTGATTCCTTGGCTTTATAACATCAATGCCTTCGATTTATAATCTCTAGGGTATCATAAATATTAGTCCCTTGGCTTTATAATATTAATACCTTGTGTTTTTAATCCCTGGGGTTTATAATATTAATATGTTAGATTTGTTAATCCCTTGGGTGTACAATATTAGTAATTCATTGGGTTCATTAATCTCTTGGGTTTATAATATTAATCCATCGGCTTTGTTAAACCTTTGGGTTTATAATATTGATCCTTTGGGTTTTTAATCCCTAGGTATTATAATATTAGTCCCTTGAGTTTATGGATTTCTTTTGTAAATAGTCCCCAAGGTTTATAATATTAATTCCTTAGGTTTATAATATTAATAATTCCTTGGGTTTATTAATCTTGTGGGTTTTAATATTAATCCCTTAGGTTTATTGATCTCTTGGGTTTTTAGTATTAATCTCTTGGGTTTTTAATCCATTTGGTTTTTAATATGAATAATCCCAAGGGTTTTTAATATGAATAATCCCTTGGGTTTATAATATCACTATATTCTTTTTGTATTATTGATTCCTTTATGAAAAATATAATCTCTAGGGTTTATAAATCCTTGGGTTTATAATATTAATAATTCCACGAGTTTATTAATCCCTGGGTTTGTAATGTTAATCCTTTGGGTTTTTAATATGAACAATCCCTTGGGTTTTTAATATTCATCTCTCAAGTTTATGGTATAAATCCATTTGGTTTATAATATTTATCCCTTTTCGAACAACAATTATAATAATTATTAATTGCTAATATTTTATAATTTTTGTTTAACTATAAAGGTTGCTATTTAGTATTCAAAAAATAGGGGAAATAATTCCCTAATACATTCGAGTTTTGGAGAAGAGTAACATGGACGTGTTAAGTGGTAAAGTACCGAGCCTCCTTTGTGACTTCTATTACTACTATACTGTATGAAAAAATCCTGATATATTCTAACAAACAGAGAGAGCATAAAAGAAAATTTAAGACATAATCTAAAGAAAAAGACGAGGGAATGCAAAATAGTTAGTGTTGTCTTGATCTTCTCCCATATTGATCATGGAAACATTATTTGAAATAGAACTTGGCATTGATCTGTTGTTAATCATATATTTCAAAATCTGCATTGACTCTTTCATATGGGCATGATGGTTAGAGGAGTTTCTCAACTGCTCCTTAAAAGATTGTGCCTGGTGCAGGAGGAAAGAAATTTCCACTTGATGTTTTTGTTCCAAAAGCTTCAGTTGTCCTCTAATATGTTCCATCTCGTCTTGGAGGTCAGAACAATGAAGGAAGTTTTCATTTCTCATGACTGCTTGATTGAAGGAGAAAGGCAGAGACACTGCTCCAGAAAAGGAAGTGTTGAAGAAAGAGGAGTCGAAAGCAATGATGAGGAAAATGGAGTGCCAAAGGGATGACAGAGAAGGAGAATTGAGACAGAAGCAATAGAGAGAAAAAAGGGAAAAAGGGAGGAGGAAGAGAGATATTAGAAGGGAGAGAGTGGTGAAAGGCGAAGAGCGAAAAGGAAAAAATAATGAAGAGTGAAATGCAGAAGGGAAAGAACCGCGATGAGCGAAAAGCGAAAAAGGAAAATATTGTGAACTGCGATATGCATTATCACAAAATCGTAATAAAAAAAAATAGCAGTAGGTCTTAAAGGAAAATGGTAAACGAAGCGAAGTACGATTAGAAATGGGAGACGAGGCGGTGGGACCAAAGGTAGAGAGTGATCGCTAAATCACAATCAACAGATAGTGGCGGAAAAACTTGAAAGGAAATGGAAAAAGTTACGATGAGCGAATAGTGATGCGATGGATGAAGAGGTGATAGGTCCGATGACGATTGATGTTTGGAATCGATGCAGGATGATAAACACGAGGGAATAAATTCAGGGGAAGATCATTGAGGGAGGAATGGTAAGTGCAGACCTGCCCTGAAAAAAAGATGAAAAGTGAGAGAATCGGGCAGGGAAAGATAAAGTAAGGAGAGGAAATCATGGCATAGGAGAAAAGAATGTGACTCCTTGAAGAAAAATTTGATCAACAAGTCTCTTACAGGCATTATTTTTCAAAATATATGATTTCTTTTTGTTATTTCTGAGAATGTGGAAGAAGGAGATGTCTTTTGTTTCCTTGCACAGGGTGTGGCATCTATCAATTAGTCTGCTGAGAGATATATTGGGGGTCTGCGTAGAATTCCTCATCATGCTTATGATGATTACTGAGTCAGCAAATATCATGACTTTTCCCATTTGGAGTGTCTTAATAATCTCAAGACCTTTCAACAGTGCATAGGCTTCAGCTCTGTTGTTAAACAGGAAACCAAGCCCCCATTCATAGGTGGCCACGATGCAACCTTGTTCATCCGTTATATATCCTCCTGCCCCTGAAATACTTGGGTTTGTTTTTGAAGCGCCATCAAAGAATAACGCTGGCCTTTTTATCTCGTCAAGCCACTCAATTAACTCTTTCTCTTTGAGTCTAATCTTCCACTGCTCATTGTGGGGAAGTCGATTGACTAGATTTTGCTAAACCTCGGAGGATTGTCAAGAGCTCTACGAAGAAAATTTCTTTCTTCAACTTGCATATTGCTAAAGTTTAGATGGTTGTTGTTTTTGGAAACCATTGTCTCAATTGTGAGACTCCGGGTCTTTCTTTGGACTTTTCTTGTGCAGGATCTCTACTCTTGAAAAATGGCCTTGTTCCTTATTAACCAGATGTTCCATAGCAAACCATAGGGAAGAGTATCCCAAACTCTTTTGGTAACCAACTTGCTCTTTTTTCCTCGAGGATAACTTCTTTTCCATTTTATGATCAAATCGGAGATTGAGATGATAGCACCAAGATCAATCCGGGAGAATTTTGTTAGAGAAATCCAACACTACGAGGCAAAGGGGCATCCAAAAAAGAGATGGAAGGTAGTATATTCAGCCTTAAGGTAGAGGGGACATATTGAAGTGCAGCTGATAAATATTTTTTTAAAGTTTTCAGAGGTATGAATCTTCCCTTTGAGCAGGATCCAAGTGAAGATTTTGACTTTGGGAAGAGCTTTAGATTTCGAGATTTGTTTCCAGATGGCCCACGGTGGAGCGGGATAATGATCTTTAAGAAGGGACTCATACCCAGCTTTGATTGTATAAGAGGAGCTAGACGGATCCCATATGAAGTTGTCTTGACAGTATTTGTTCAGAGGGGCAACACCATGGAGCATTTCTTTCAGAATTTTTGATCATTTTCGAGGATAAGAGGCATGAGTGCAAAATTCCAGCCCTTCCATAAGTTGGTATTCGCCTCCTAGTTGGAAATTTGGTCCAATATATTGATCCCTTGGCTTTTGAGATAATTTTGAATGTGAAGAGTACTGGGGTTGTTTGAGAGAGGGGGTTGCCCCATAATTTTATCTTCCCATATGTTTACACTACATCCTCCATGAGGGACTTTGGAGATATTATTGATGATGAAATGAATAGATTTTTTGCATAGAGCCCGTATTTTAGTGCAGGGTCTGTGAGGAATAGTACGTTCTAAGAGATTTTTCCTTGACATGGAGAGTTATTTTGACTCCAACAATTGCTTCCACCAAGTTTTATGTCCCGTTATAAGGCGCCATACAATTCCCCCCCCCCCCAAAGCAATGTTCAACAACGTAGGAATGTGAATTTCCAATCCTCCATTTGCATGATTTTTCATTACCTGACTCCATTCAGTCAAATTGAATTTTTTCTTCTCATTTTTCCCTCCTTTCCATAGGAAGTGTCTTAAGATAGCTTCTATTTTTTTCTTGATGTTGTTAGGAGCCTGAAAAAGGGAAAAGTGGCACAAAGGCAAGGAAGATAGAATATATTTTTAAGAGGATGATGTGCCCAATCATGTTGAACCAAGAGGACCCCCATTGTTGAACTTTATTTCTCATTTTTTCGATGATGAGATTCTAGATCTCAGTCTTCAGCTGTCTAGCACTGACAGGGATGCCAAGATAGTTGAAATGAGTCCAATTCCATTGATAGGAGACCCCAAAAATTTGAGCTATGCTGTGAATAGTGTTGATAGTTGCGTTCCACCCATAAATGCAACTTTTGTGATAGTTTATCTGTCCTCCAAAGTAATTTATGAATTTTTCTAAAAGAAATTTGAACCTCTGGGAAATGATGTTGGTGGCCCCACCCATGAAGAGGGTATCATCATCAAACTGAGAATGTTTCATATTCTTGAATTTGATGTCAGTGATTATCCCTGCTCTGCGTTTGTGATCCAAAGCCTTACTGAAAGATTATGCCATAAGAATGAAGAGGAAGGGAGAGAGGGGACAACCTTGCCTGAGGCCTCGGGAAGATTCGAAGTAATTCCCAGGTCTTCCATTAATTAAAGGGGACATCCAAGGATTGGATATGCAACTTTGAATGAGAGATATAAAGTCTGCATCAAATCCCATTTTCTAAAGGACAGAGAGAAGAAAGGATTGTCTCACTCTGTCAAATGCATTGGCCAGGTCAAGTTTCAGGATAAATCCTTTCTCATATCTCATCATGCTAGAGTGAATGGCTTCTAGGAACAAAAGGATGGAGTCAGCTATTTGTCTTTAGGAGATGAATCCTCCTTGATTTTCTAAGATGATATTCGGGAGGTGGGTAGCCAGGATTTTGGTTATGATTTTATATGAAGAATTGCAAAGGGAGATAGGCCTAAATCTGGAAAAGGATTAGGGGTAGTTTTTTTTGGGGATGAGGGCAAGGAAAGTTGAGTTGGTGAATCCCCCAACCTTCTTTTTTCTTTGAACCCAAAGGATCATTTTGGTGAGATTTTTTTTGATGACATCCCAAAAGTTCTGGTAGAAAATTATGGAGAAACCATCTGGGCCCAGAGATTTGTCGGGGTGGAGGGTCCAAATTACATTAAGAATTTCAGCCTCCTCAATTTCCTTAGTGATAGACGTATTGATTTCATCGGTAATCAGCTTGAGGGTATAAGCCAAGAAGTCACTATAATCCTCTAGCTCTGCATTTTTGGTTAAAATATTTGTGTAGTGGTTGTATGCTACTATTTTAATAGCCTCCTGATCTGTGTGCTTCTTTCCTTCATCATATGTAATTTATGTGATGGTATTCCTTGACATTCTAACTATGGCCTATTTATGGAAAAAGGAGGTGTTTTTTTCCTCGGCCTACCACTAGAGATTTATAGATTTAAGCCTCCATTTTTCCTCTTCATTCCTGCTAGCTTTCTACCAATTCTAGTAGAGCTCTTTTTCATGGTCCTGCTTTTCTTTGTTTACTCCTTGGGTGTCGAAGTCAGTTTGAACCATTTCCAGCATCTCTTAATGTCATTTTTGACTTTGTATGGTTCACTATAATGGATTTTGACCCACTCTTTGAGCGTTATGCACACCAGTTTCTATTTAGATTCCCAAATATGAATAGGGGAGCCCTCAACATGTTGTAACCAAGAGTTGATCATGAACTGTCAAGCTTCAGAGACTTCACACTAGAGCGGATCATATAGAAAGGGGAGGGGCCCCAAGGAAGACTGATCTCCTAAGGTAAGGGAGATGGGATAATGATCAGAGGCGGAACAAGTCAGGATGGAAGAGGAGGCAAAAAAAAAAATGAGAGATGAGGGAAACATAAAAAAGAAAGTGGTCAAGCCTCTCCATAATATTCCAGCCCCAATTCTATGATTATTCCATGTAAATTTTCAATTTTTGGGGATGATATCCACCAAATATTGATCATGCACAATGGATTCCAACTTCTCTCTTGCAGGATCAGGATTAAAACTTCCTCCTGTTTTTTCATTGGCATGCAAGATGAGATTTAGATCCCCTCCAATGATGACATTAAGATAGTCCTCACTATCTATGTCATCTTTCATAGCATTCCAACAAACTTCTTTTTCTCTATAGTGGTTTTGCCCATAAATGTTATAAATAGTAGTCTTGATATCCTCTTGCAGGTTCTCAAGTATGACTTTGATCCAATCATGAGTCTTAACCATTACAGTATGCTTCCAAATGTTTTGATTCCATATTTTTACTATGCCTCGCAAGGCACTTCTAGATTCTACCAAAGTGCCCGTGTAGTTCCTAATTTTATTAATGATATTTCTCATTTCAATCTCTCCTTGTTTGGTTTCTTGAAGAAGGACTATGTCTGGATTTTCTTGATTGAACAGGTATTTTAGGGCAGAGTTTTTGGAGGGGTTCCCTAGTCCCCTGCAATTCCAAGTGAGAACTTTCATTATTTCAGGAATGCAGGTTGTGACCCTGTCTTTCCTCCTAGTTCATTTTGATTGGCTTCTTTGATTACAGGTCCTTCGATGTAGGAATCTATTGGGTTTTGAGTACCAAGTGAAATATCCTTTTGTGCTGCTTCATCACGATGGTGTTTGGAACCTTTTCTTCCTGGGCATGTTCTTTTAAGGATTTCCATAACATCCCCCTGCTCTTTTGCTGCATTCCTGGTGACAATCCGAGTTGAAGAGGGCTCAGATGAAGAGGATGGGGGACATGACTTGGATGGGGATGGATGAAGGAGGGAGTCAGGATGAGGGGAGGGGATGGATGGCTGAGGAGGATCCTCTTTAGAGGAGGCAAGAGAGGAGAAAGGATTGGGGGAGGTAAAATGAGGATCAGAATCTAAGGGAGGGTTAAGAGGAGGGTCAGGGATATGAAGAGAAGTTAAGGAAGGTTCCAGGTGTGGGAGAATGGGGGGATTGACATATTGAGAGGGTTGGTGGGAAGTTGAGGCACCATAGATCTTAGAGTTTGGAGCTGTCTTTTTCTTTTTAATGACTTCGCATTGAGTTTCAGGATCTATATTTTCAACTTCAATAAATTTTGCACATCTATTAGTGAAATGACTGTATTCGTGGCATACCTTACACTTGAAGGGTTTTTTTTTATAGTCTAGTTGTTGTATGTGCATCCAGTTTTCCACTTTTAGCTTGATCGCCTCCAAAAGTCCTTTTCCCAGATCTACCTCAACACAGATTCTTTCATAGGCTTGCATGTTGTCCTTTGGCTCGCTTCTTTCAATAAAATTTCCTACGACATTACCAATCGCTCTTACCGAATCATCTCCCCAGCAGTGAAAAGGGAGGTGAGGGAGACAGACCCAGACATGGATAGCATTGGGAACATCGAGTTCCGGGTAAAAATCAGGAGTCCATTTGTTTAGATAAATCCCTCTGGTGTCCATGAAGTATGGGTAATTCCTGAATATGATATCTTTGTCCTTTTTGGTCTCAAAATGGAACATATAATACCCGCTACCACAAAATCTTATTGATATTTTCCCATTAATCTTGTCCATCCAATTGCGCTCTACCCATTTTTGGACAGCCTTCATCGAGGGCCAGAGACTAGTAAATTTCCCAATAAGGCCTTTGTAGGAGGAAGAGAAACTCCCTGAATCCCATCCAATTTTTTAACAAACTTATATGTTGCAAGTCTGGTTTGAGGCAGGCTCAGAGAGCTCATCAACGATGAGAATGCCAATGCGTGATCAGGAGGGGTAGCCGCCTTCGGGATGTCCTCCAGAGGGGCCATGCGGCCACGAACGAGTAGCAGTAGAGGCTGCTAAAGGAGAGGAGCGAGTGTGGGCGGCTGCGCCTACGCCTAGGTCAAAATATTTACAAAAAGGTGCTAATATTTTATAATTAATAATACATAATTAATTAATAATAATTAATTATTATTTATCTAATAATTAAATAATTATTCATTAATTAATAGTATTTTTTAATTATTAATTTTATAAATATTATAAATATTAATTATTTATATTTATATTTTTTATTAATTATTTAATTAATAGTTCTCTATAATAATAAGAATAATAATATAAAATTTATAAATAATAATAAAACTATTAATATTAATATTAATAAATAAATAATAATAGATGTGGTTGATACATGCTTATATGTGATTATATCAACCACATTTATTAATATGGCCGTCTATGTGATTGATATACAACGTATATCAACCACATTTATTAATAAATCTAGTTTTGCTAGTTATTATTTTATGTATCTAAAAATTGAGAAATAATATATATAAATTGGTGAAATAATGATCTGTGATTATAAAATCGTAATAAATTTATTAATTTTAAAATAATAATTTATTGTTGGTAGGGTTTCTGAGATTAGAATGGATCGTTACATCCAAACATGTTATTCTTAGGCTATACGTTAAGGAATGGAAATAAATGTAACTCCAAAAAATATATTGTTATTCCAAGCTTGGGCGATGATCCAAGTGCATGTGTACACACCTTATTGGGGGGACTTTAAGTTTTAGGTTATCTGGGGAATGGATTATGCGTGACCCGTTAGATCAAGCAAAGCAAAGCCATCAAGATTGTCAGAACAAAGGTATGGTGGGTTAAACTGCATTGGAGAAGGGCAGTGCCTAATAACCATGTGGTGGATTCATAAATGCACATAAATGTAGTTGTAGAGTTTGATCACGATGTGGTAGATTCATAAATGCACATAAATGTCCCTACTGAGTGTCTAGAAGTTGTTGCATTTCTCAAACAATTTTTTTTTAAGTTTTTTTGGGTTTTTATATTTCTCTCATGTTAAAATTTTTCTTTTTAAGAATGATGTTTTGATAATAAATTAACACTTCATCAATGAACTTTTTATTAAAAATTTACTCTTCAATAATATAATTATATTTAAAAATTTCACATATTTATTATAAGAAAAAAAAAACAAACAAAATAAACATAACGTATTTTTTATTTTAAAATCTATATTTTATCTCAACAATTTTCAATAACCAAATTAATAATTGTTGAATTTTTGAAAAACTAGGGAGAAATTTCTCCATAAATCACTTTATGTGGTTAACCCCTTTCACCCTTGAAGCAAATTATTTCTCAAGAGAATTATTTTTCATAAGAGAAATAGTTATTTCAAAAATATTTATAAAGCAATTAGGCATGTGCTAAATAAAATCACTTAAGTGATTCAATTGGACATGTGCAAAATAAAATCACTTAAGTTATTTAATTCGAATGGATCACTCTAGGAGATTCCAAAATACTAAATTCGATTAAGGGATTTTGCCTCAAAATTTTCTATATATTGAAGATAAGCCTTCATTTTCAACACATCGAGTTCTCTCTCTCTCTCTCTCTCTCTCTCTTTGCTGATCTAGCTCTCGCATTGGTGATCAAGGCATTGCATCCGTATTTTCTCTCTCTTATTATTAGTAGCAAATCTATTACAGATCTGAAAACCTCCTATCATCATTGGTAGATCTCTTATTATCAATAGAAGATATCTTATTATCATTACAAGATCTATTGCATATTTGCAGATCTCTTATCATCGTTGATAGATCTATTGTTTGGCAGTTCTATTGTCTAGAAGATCTATTGTTTGCATATCTATTATCTAGTAGATCTATTATTAGGAAGATATATTATCTCACAGATCTATTATCTCGCATATCTATTGTTTGGAAGATCTATTATATGGTAGATCTATCGGTTGGAAGATCTATTAAAAGATCTGAGAACTCTCATTCAGCTCTTGCACTTGTGGTTTATGCTCCTGTTATTTGTTGTTGTTAATTATCTAACTCCAGAGTAGTATTATTGTAGTTGGTATTTCTCTCACACCAAAAGTATTTGGCTCTTGTATTGATCTCGCTCTAGAGATATTATATTCTTGATATTGCTTTCACACCAGAGTTTGATTGCTAGTATATTTCCCTCGCTTTAGTAGAATTCTGATCTTGCATTTGGAGAATATTGCTCTCAGTATTTAGCTCTCGTACATGTGCAATTTGTTCACGCACTTGTGTCTACTTCTCTTGTTTTGGAAGCATTTGGAGGCTTATGGTGATATTTTGAAGTTGTCATATTAAAAAGGGTTGTTACTAATGTTATTTGTAAATGGGTTTTTGTACTCTGATTATGTATCTCTTTTCAACATTTGAAGACGATATAATACAAGATAATTGTGAAAATGGTTTTCCCCCATAGTGGGGTTTATGTGTCTTGTTGTTCATTTAATACCTTTTATGGCTTATGATCTCAGAAATTTTAAATATGAAAAATTTAACATGGTATCATATTTGTGGTGAAGATAAACTCAAGAAAAATAAGTGTTAAGAAAATTATCTGCTAAAATACCCTATTTTTTGCTCAAAATATGACATTAGATCAGTTCATATGGCTGCATCCTTCTTCAAGTACAACGAGAAATTGACGGGACTTCAAATTATGCTGCTTGGAAACTTAGAATCAACACCAAGTTGGATGGAGAAGATGTTCTAGAGTATGTCCAAGGAGGTGCACCCAACCTCCTAAAAATTCCCAACATGCTGGTAAAGCAAGATACAAGAAAGGTGAGATCAAAGCCTGCAAAACTATCATTGATTCTTTGAAATACCATCTTCATACTTATATCTCCAAATTCGAGACATCTAAGGAGATGTAAGACACGATTATTGGAATGTTTTAAGTCCAAAATCTAAATCACATCCTTGACCTGAATAAACAACCAAAATATATAAAATTGAATAAGGGAGAATCTATTTAGTCTTATTTAAAAATGATTACTAAACTCAAGGACCAAATTTTGTCTACTAGCGAGCCCCTGTCTGATAGGGAATTGGTACACACAACCCTTAATGGACTTCCTACAACTTGGGTAGTATTCATTACTACTATCAGTAATAACAATCTCTACCAAATTTTGATGAATTGATCGGAAGATGCAAGAAGGAAGAATTAAGGATGATTTCTAGGGGCAGAATTCAGAGACATGAAGGCGGAGAACCATTTGCCTTCGATGCACAAGAAAAGAAGAAGAAAGGAAAGGGAGAATATTCTAAGACAAATTCTAAACCCAAGTTTTTCAAGAAGAGCATGAGAAATGTTGAATGATCTAACTATCAAAAACATGGGCACTATGCTCTAGATTGTCCAAAAAGAAGATCCTCTTATAATTAAAGGAGTAGCAACAACTATAATAATCAGTCTCCTGATCGAAAAAGGAGGAATTATGGAGGACAAATACATGAAGGAAGAATCATTGCTCACAGTGATTATGGTCAATATCCTTTTCCTCAAAATATATATAGAAATACAAGGTATGAAAATAATGTTGTTGCTTCTCAATCTAACTACTTTCTAATTTTAGCTTTGTCTAGTGCTTCTCCTCCAGATTCTTTAGATAGTTTGTTAGTGGATAGTGGTGTGTCTAGGAACTTCTCTGGTTATAAATAAGTCCTCTCTAATTTGGTTGAGAGGGAGAATGGTTTAAAAATTATCCTTTGAGATAACACTACATACCCTATAAAAGGGTTTGGTTTAGTTTCTTTTCATTTGGAACTTGGAGAAACTATTCGTCTTCAAGATGTTTTATATGTACCTGGTCTAAAGAAAAATCGTGTATCTAGATCTACTATAGAAGATAAAGGAATGAAGATAACACTGTTACCGATGAAATAGGTAACCTGACCTCAAAATGGGAACTCTAGCCCAAAAAGTCTCAAAAATCATGAAAAAACACCCCAAAAACAAAAAGTGTGTCTTCCAGAACGCACTTGGTTTTTTTTTTAATGTCAAATTTCAACATTTTATAAAATTATGCTAAAAACAAAATTGTTTGTTGAAAAAAGGATTGAAAAAACACCCTCAAAACAAAACCAGTTGATGTTGGAATAACAAAAAAAAATTTGTGTCATAATTTTGACACTTGTAACAATGGAATTAAAGACAACATATTAGGACATTTTTTAAAATCGTAAATTTCTAACATTTTTGATAGATGATGTTAAAGATAAACAAATACATGTCTGAAGGTCTTATCATTTCGAACAATTTTCATCCATGTTGTTAAACATAAAATATCTTGACTCTAAACAACCCCAAAATTGTAATTATTGTCAACCATAACATTAAAGATAAAATTTGGTAGCGCATAAAAACCTTAATGACAAGTTGTAAATCTAAAGTTTTTCAATCTTAAGTGTTCAACATACTTGAACAATGAAATTATGGAGAAATTATAAGACTTAACAATTTAAAAAAATGAACAAGTAGATGAAAAAATTATCATTGAACAGAAACAAGTAAGAGTAATTTTAATTTTAAAGGATAAAAACTTATCTTTTTTCAAATCTTAGCATAAGACAAATTTAAATGTAATTTCAACCAAAAACTAAAAATCAAGCATCAAAACAAAGTGTTCCCTTTCAATGACGCATATAATTATTAAAAATTTTAAAAGTATCTTATACCAAATGGTAACAATACATAATATCATGGTAATATCATTGCATAATCTAAAAATTCAACATTAGTTTCTATTTTCTATTTTACTTATAATTAAAATATCAACATTGGTACATTGAATATAACATAAATTATTTTTGTAACTCATTGTTGCATTGTTGATATTCTAAAGAGATGAATTCTTCATAATTAAAACATATAATCCAACAAACATATAAATGTCTCATAACTTCATGAAAAATGAGATGGAAGTCAAAATTTTTATTTCAAGTTACCATGCAAACATCAATTACATAAAAGTGTCTTAGATAGTTATTCAAAATCAACCATAGGTTTTGGCACACCATCATAATCTACATCTTCAGATGAATGGCTCGATGCAGATGAAGATTATCCATATTATTCTCTTTCATCAACTAGTGCTCCATCTGAGTCAACATGCATGCCCACCATTTCAGAGTTCAAAAGTCTTGTAGATCTACGTCTACATTCTGCAGAGTCCCATATCAACAGTAATTGTTCTGGTAGCAATTTATTCAAAATATTTATGGTCTGCAACCAAAGAGTTCCTCTCTTTGTCAAATTGAAGTCATACACAAGTATGTCAACATCCTCCAATTTTAAGACATCTGTGCGGCGAAGATTTATATTTGTGCCCTTTCTTTTTCTCTTTCTGCCAATTATTTTTTCCACTACCATATCTGGCTTGTACACACCATTGAAAGGGTGGGTACTTGTGGCATACCAATGTACATCAACAGCTGGAATCTCTTCATTTTCATTAATGACCTTTATAACCTTGGCAATCCAGAATGGATAGCCAAGTGGATCTTCATCTGCTAACACTTATATCATGCAACCCTCCTTAAGATCCTGCACAGAACCCCTATAAAGGTCTTCCATGGCTTCACGTTGTGCATGTGATCTTCTAGAACCAATATAGATTTCTCTTTCCTCTACCTGTGGGGAATTAATAATAGCTTGAGGCTGTTTTTGTTCAACATTGTGTGTTTCCTGATGTTCATGTTCATTTGGCATATTTTGTGGCAAAAAAAAAGGAGTCTTCAAAAGCGTATCCCCATTTATTGATCTTGAAATCATATCACTTTGATTACTGAAAAAAGACTCCCACCAAACTGAATCAGCAACATCAAAGTACTCATATGTATCTCTAATACATCCTTTAATTTCCTCTAGACATTCAGAATAATTTATGTCTCTCTTCTGCCTTCGTGCATTATGGAGTTCAACAACTGACTGTAATAACAATATCTTTGATGAAAATATTGGATGCTCTGGAATGAACTTCAAAAATTCTAAACCTGATGATGGTCCCCGTTCTTCAACAGTTAAATACTTCTTGCCCCATATAAGTGTTATCCCATCAATTTTTTTGATACGAAATTGATGCTGGAAGCTAATGTCGTTAAGTTGTTCAATGCATTTCTCTTCACCATGCGATCCAAAAATAAACCTTCGCATGTCAATAGTTTCTTTCAACACATGAAAAATAGGCTCTGGAATGTACAATTTCTTAATACATTCAATTAATGATGGCAGGCTCCCAACACCTTTCCTTCTCAATTTTACTGAAAAACGACTGAAAATTTGATCAATATGATCATGAGTATGCCCAACAAGAAGGAAACCAACCTTTATCTTTTTAAAAATCCCCAATTCAATGAGCATGTTTAGATACCCAAAAAGAACTTGATTTTTGTTCTCACGACTTGTGTTGTCTAATTGTAAATACAAAATTTTAGGAAGCATCCCAGACCAATGAGTAACCACATCATGGATTGTAGTTATGGTCAGATTTGTGTCATTGTGAATATTTGGAGTTGTGAAGAAAACTCTTGGAAACATCTTCTCATTAAACACCATACAACCAACCAAGTGAAACTGAATGAAATTTTCCTCCTGTAATTTTTTTGGCATGCAGACAAAATGTGGAAGAAGTGTTTTCTTTTGGTCCATACCATCAATTATCAATCCCAGATATTTATTTGGATGATCATAACACTTCTTTCAATGTTTATAAAACTTTTGACTTTCACTTGCTTTCTAATTTCGATGGTCTTGAAGTTCTTTGACAACGGAATATGTACATAAAATAAAAGAAACATATGAATAAATATATTTTCATAGTTGATAAGTATCAAATTTTAAAAAACAATGTTTTGAACACATACCTCTTTCTGCCCCTTGACATTTATCTCTTTTTGCTTTAAGAGAAGCACATGTGCTGCAAATCCTCATCCTTGTCTTCTTAGGAATACGAACATTATTGAATTCAGTTTTCCATATCCTTGTAAAATAAGAATATGTAATAAAATTACCAATTCCTTCAACAGCTTCTGCATAATCTTTGTATAACATGAATATTTCTCGTCTCGAGAAATTATCTGGAATATGTATTGTGTCTTTATTTTGCATACACTCTCCATGATTTGAAAAGAATTCTTTAATCCATGTCTTAGCAGTGTTTGCAAGCGGCCCCACCTCCTGTTTATAACGTGCTTCTGAATAATAAGTGGGATCCCTTTCCGATCTATCCTGGATTCTTGACAAACGACAATTACCAATTGAACACAACATTTTGAACGCCTTTCTGCAAAGCAATACATTCCCAATATGATAATCATAACCTGCTAGTGTAGATTGCATGCAACCCACTAAATATGAATTTTGCATGCTTTTATTCATTAACATATATGTTTTCCTTTTCTCCAAAACAAAGTTGAAATCCATATTTTTCAAGCAATCCCTTCGACAACATTCACTTGAAATCAAATGAACGACAAAACTTCTTGTCGTGAGATATTTTGTCCTCGCCCTTGTATAACTGGAATGCTTTGGATTGATATGAAAAAGTCTACTCCTACTCCTAGTTGCAATATTTGCTTGTAACGGCTTCATCATTCCATCATCCTTTGTAAAAGTAGTTTCATCACCATTAGGAGGAATATTATCCCCACTATCATCATCCTCAACATAGTTAAGAAATTCATCAACATCATTGCCTAGAAAATTTTCTTTACCATCATCAGTTGAAGAAAACATTTCACAAGAATCATCGGCACTTTTGTAACCCCAACTCAAATGAAATTCTTCACCATCTTGACCCATGCTTTCAAATTCTTCCCTGGGAGGATTTAATTCTTCATCACCATGAGTGTCTTTAAAATGGTCACTTGGAGAAAATGCAATATTCAGATTTGTGCCTCTAAAATTATCATTTGCAAGAAACTCTTCATCCTCCCCTTCCTCAGTGGTGCTCTCATAATCCTTGGGATTAGGCATAAGTGGAAGATTTTAATTTGCATTCACTAGAATTTCTTCATCCTGCCCCTCCCCTTCCTCACTGAAGCTCTCCTAATCCTTAGGATTAGGAATAAGTGAATGCCTTGAATCTATATTTATTGGAAATTCTTCATCTCCCCCCCTTCATCAATGGTTAAATTATAATCATTATGATTAGGATGAAGTGAAAATTTTAGCTTTGGAAATTCATCCCCGTCTTCATCAGTGGTGTTGGCATAATCCTTAGGATTAGGACGAAGTGGATATTTTGACGCTGCAAATTCTTCATTCCCCTCTTCCTCAGTGGTGTTGACATAATCCTTAGGATTAGGACGAAGTGCATATTTTGACTCTGCAAATTCTTCATTCCCCTCTTCGTCTGTGGTGCTGACATAATCCTTAGGATTAAGACGAAGTGGAAATTTTGACTCTGGAATTTTTTCGTCCCCCTCTTCATCAGTGGTGCTTGCATAATCCTTAGGATTTGGACGGAGTGGATATTTTGACGCTGTAAATTTTTCATTTCCCTCTTCATCAGTGGTGCTGGCATAATCCTTAAGATTGGGATGAAGTGGATGTTTTGACTCTGAAACATTATCATTCCCCTCTTCATCAGTGGTGCTCTCATAATCCTTACGATTAGGACGAATTTGATATTTTGACTCTGGAAATTTTACATCCCCCTTTTCATCAGTGGTGCTGGCATACTCCTCAGGATTAGGACAGAGTGGATATTTTGACTATGCAGATTCTTCTTTCCCCTCTTCATTTGTTGTTCTCGCATAATCCTTAGGATTAAGCTGAAGTGGATATTCTTCATCTCCCTCTTCATCAATGGTGTCCTCATAATCCTTGGGATTAGGACGAAGTGAAACTTTTGACTCGAGAAATTCTTCATCATGCCCTTCATCATTGTTGCTTTCATAATCCTTAGGATTAAGAGTAAGTGGTATAACTGGCGCTCGATTTACAGAAATTTCATTTTGCTGCGCCTCATCAATTTTGTTCTCATCATCTTTAGGATTATGACCAAGTCAATTTTTTGACTCTCTATTCATGGTGAATGAACTTCCATTATATTCGTCACTCTGAATAGAGTTATTGCGTGATGAAGATTTTGATGTTGTACGAAGAAAAACTTTGCTATCAGAAGAAACCATGGCTTTCAACAAGAATAGGTTGAATGATACAAATTCCTCTCCCACTTACAATATATAGCTTAAAGACTGAAAATTTCCCTCCAAAAAAATTCACGAAAAAATTTCCCTCCAAAATTCCCCCCCAAAAAATTTCGCGAAAAACTTTCCCTCCAAAATTTTCATTTCAAATATTTGATACAAATATTAGTCAAAAAATGTATTTAACATTTTTTTTAATAAACTGTTTGTGTTGAAATATTTTACCGATATTTATATTCAAAATATCCACAAAATATTTCTATCATGGATGCCTTCCAAACTAAAATAATGTTTTTATTTCAATGATTTAACATTGACTAGATGTAAGTATTAACTATAATATTACTATAATATCTACATGCAAATATTAACTATAATGACTACATGTAAATATTTTAAATTTTAAATTTTAAACTTACGCTATATTCATCTCAAATATATTTCAAAATTTATTAATAAACTGTTGGTCTTCAAATATTTCACCATACTTTCTATTCAAAATATCCACAAAATATTCCTTTCATGCATGCCTTCGAAACTAAAATAATTTTCTTATTTGAATGGTTTAAGATTGACTACATGCAAATATTTACACAAATAACAACATGTAAATATTAACTATATAAACTATAATATTAACTATAATTAACTACATGTAAATATTTTAGATTTTAAAATTTAATCCCATGATTTTAAACATTGAGTACATGTAAATATTAACTATGATAATTAAATGAAAATATTAACTATTTTATCTATAACATTAATTATAATTAACTACATGTAAGTATTTTGTATTTTAATTTTTAATGTGAGATTATATTTGAATTATTCAACATTCAGTACATGTAAATATTAAATAAAATATTAACTATGATAACTAAATGCAAATATTAAGTATTTTAACTATAGTGTGAACTATAATAAACTAAATGTAAATATTTTAAATTTGAAATTTTAATCTCACATTCGTTAAACAGTAAACCAATCAGACAGTATTCGTTATATAATAAAAATAATTGTTTCTATTCATCACATCACATCAAGTTTTCTGGTATTTGTTAGAGCAAATTTATGAAGGTGTTGCGTTGGCATTGGTAACTTCGTGGAGGCATTGCATTAGCATTGGAGGCGTTGTGTTGCTATTGGTAATTTTGTAGAGGTGTTGCATTGGCATTGGTAACTTCGTGAAGGCATTGCATTGGCATTGGAGGCGTTGTGTTGCTATTTGTAATTTTGTGGAGGCGTTGTGTTGGCATTGGTGACAGTAGTTTTTTGCATTTCAAAGGTTAGTTTTTCTTCTATTCTGTCAATTTAAAGACGATTTTGGGGAAAATTTGTTTTTCTATAGTTTTTTGTGTCCAAAAACTAATTTTTTAAGGTTTTTAGGTTCAAAAACCATAATTTTTTTATATTTTTTTAGTGAAGAAAATGCAAAAAGAACTAAATTTTTTAGGGTTTTAAGGACAAAAATTTAGAAATTTTTTTCTTTTTTAAGACTTATAGGTTCATCTAGACAGAAAAATCCATAAAACAACCATGCACATTTAAAAAAAAAAAAAAAAAAAAAGTAATATTATAACATTTTTTATTTGTTTTTTTATCATAAATATATCAGTGATTTCATTATTTAAATTTTTTTTTTTTAAAGAATTTTTTGATTTTATATTTTTTTTTTTTAATTTTAAATCATAGTTTTATTCTTTTTAATTTTAAATCTTCAATTTTTTTCTTTATTGTTTTGTTATATATCATAATTTTTTTTTTTTTTTAATTGTATTGTTATATAGTTTTTTTTTATTTTTTTATTGTATTGTTATATTAAAACAAATTTTTATTTATTTATTTATTATATTGTATTTTTTTTCTTTTAATTATATAATATTTAAAAACAAAACATAATTTTTATTTAATAAATTGTTTTTTTTTAATATATTTGTTATATTTTGATATTTTTAATAATTATTTTTTTTTATTAAATAATGTTTTAATAATTATTTATTAATTATGTTATTAAAAATAAAAATTAAAATTAAAAAATTAAAAAATAAATAAATAAATATGCATTGGGCTCGCCTGCCCAGCAGGGGCCCTGGGGCTGCCCGCCGGCCTCCGAGGCCCCGCAGGCACAAGCCACAAAGCCATATTTTTGTTTTAATTTTTATTTTATTTTTTATTTTATTTTTAATAAAACAATAAAAAATTGTTATATAATATAATAAAACCGTTGTTATATAATAATTGTTAAAAATATCAAAATATAACAAATATAATTTTAAAAAAATATTTATTAAATAACAATTATGTTTTGTTTTTAAACATTATATAATTAAAGAAAAAAACAATACAATATTATAAAAAAAAAAAAAAAACAACAACAACAACAACAACAACATTTGTTTTAATATAACAATAAAAAATAAAAAAACAAAAACAAAACAAAACTATATAACAATAAAATTAAAAAATTAAAAATAAAAAATATAATATTATAACATTTGTTTTTAACATTTAAATATTTAAATTTCTTTTTTTTTTAATTTAAGTATTAAAACAATATTATAAAAAAATTAATTTTTTCTTTTATTTTGTTTAATTGCTTTTATTTTATTTTGTTTATTTTTATTTAATTACTATGTAATGTGAAATAGAAATTTGTAATTTTCAAATATATTAAAAGATTATATAAATTTATAAACTTTATATTAATTTTTTATAATTTTAAGTTTATAATTTTTTATTTAATTGCTATGTAAAGTAAAATAAATTTTTATTTTATTTTATTTTGTTTATTTTTATTCAATTGCTATGTAATGTAAAATTAAATTTTAAAATATATTAAAAGATTATAAGTTTTTTTAATAAAATCATTGCCTTAAAAAAAATAAAATTTAATTTTAACATTTGTTATAAATAGTTAGTAATTTTTTTGTTTTTTTTTTTAAATATTAAACAAAAACTGAAGTTTGAAAATAATAGTTTATTTTTTTTTAATTGTTTTATACAATTTAAACACATTTTTAAATTTTTTATAAAATGTATTCAAAACATATTATATAGATATATATACATATGACTTATAATATTTTGTTTTTAAATGAAAATTTTTATAGTTAATTTTACTGCTTTAATTTCAAGCTATTTAGTTTTAGAAATAAATTTTGTTTATTAAATTTATTTTATCTGCATTATTTTTCCATTAACTAATATATATATATATATATATTAGGAAAATGGCATCAAAAAATATTTCTGTGAATGTTTCTGCACCTAGGGCAGCAGCTCCCAAATCTATAGCTGCAGCTCGACGCACTATGGATGCAACTCCCAAATCTAAAGTTGCAGCTAGACGCACTATGGACACTGTTGGACACAATAAGGACATTGTTGCACACACTAATAAAAATCAAGCAAGTGGGGCACCAGGTTCATTAAAGCTTATTTCTGATTGGAAGAACGCCGAGGAAATAGATAAAACCGATTTCTCATGGTATCTTGAAGACAGTGAAACGGAGGCTGATATACACATCTATCTGATTTGCGGTATGATTGACTTAAATGAGCCATATGATGTGATGGGTAGAGTACGAGACATATGTATGGTCCCGAATACAAACACTATTTATGTTCTTGCAAGGAAGGCTCAGAAACGTGAGAAGGTTAGATATCGTCTATCAATCGAAGTATGACACAGATGAAATATCTTCAAAATTTTCTGAAGAAATATCAAGCAACATTGCAAATAACATTTTAAGTATTCTTATTTTTATTTCCTCTATGCATTATTGTAAGGATGATTCAATTTTTTATAAATTATTGATCATTGACATGTTTTATTTTGTTTCATAGGATTTTGTTCCGAGTATTTCAAACATGTTTGAAGGTATTTATATGTTGGTGCCAAATTTTATGGATGTGATCAACACTTTCCACAAAGACAAAGCAGAGGAAAGGAGATTGAAGCAAAGATCAATAGCTCGTGACACTACAACAGTACAAAGAGGGGATCAACCAAGAGTCACTAAGGTGGGTCAATCTAGTAAACTTAAACATGTTTCTTTTGAAGGTGTCGAACATGAAACATAAAATTATGATAGAATTAGTGAGGAGGAGATTAGAACTATTGTGCAAAAGGAGAAAACAGATCAGACACCAAAAAGAAAAATTGCCAAAGATGTCTCTCTTTTACCTCATGAAGGAGAGCTTGTTTATAAAAAAACTGATATGTTATCCAATAAGACTAGGAAATCAAATATTGGTGAACCTGTAAATGTCGTGAGCAGTAGTGAAGAACAAATTGAAAGCTCTCACAGAAGCAGAGAAATCATAACACTAGGTGTTGAGTTAGAGGATGGAATTATTAAAATAAAACAAAATGATATTCGACAAGAGTTGAGGAAGAATAAATTAATTCTTGGTGGCCAAACATTTGAGCTTGATGTTAACCAATTTTATGGCCCAGATGAAGGACAATCTCAATATCAAATTAGAAAGGCCCATCACCTACATGTACATAATCTGAAAACATTGTTCAGGTTCAATCCATATGCGCATGTGGTGGATTATGTTGTTCTTGTCGATCCATGTCAGGTTCCCAACAAAAAAAAAATTGACAAGACAAAATGTTTTGATTATAAATATTATGTAATTGGAGGGAACCATTCGATAGAAGCTAAGAGAAAATTGGTTGCAGAATATCCCAATAACTATATTTTTCAAACAGTGAAATGCATCATTTACGCTGGCTTAACAAAAATAGAATCAAAGTTATTTGCATGGGATCATAATGCAGATAATGAGTACAGAATGAAAATTACTTTCATCCAAAGGGTCAGATTTATTCATATTGAATTCATAGAAAAATGTGGGGGGGATAAGACACAAGTTAGTGTAGCATTTCGAAAGGAATGTTTAATGGAAACAAGTTATAAAATTGATGAAAAAAAGCAAAAGATGGAAAATTGAATACAAATTTCTTCAAAGGCACAGATAAAATTTTTCAGTTGGCATTTAGAACTAGGGAGGTATGGGATTTGATTGATGAGATTTTTTATCGGTGGGAGAATATTTCCATAAAAAATCAGAAGGTTAGAAAAAGTAAACCCATAATATGTACCAACAGTAAGGGGGGTCCTGAAATGAAGCAGCTTTCATAGGATATGACTATCACACCTTGGAGAACAATGCAAGGTGTGAAGGATGATAAATTAGTCAAATCAGTATTAACCCATGTGAAGTCGGGTGAATTATCAATGGAAGAAATGTGTGCAGAATTTCAAAAGTAAGTTTCTTGAATTATTTCTTATTTTTCTTTCATTATAATTTTCTTTTAAATAAAACGTAATGATGTTGGTAGAATTTGTTATACATGTCAGTATATTAACGCTTTTAACTTGATTTATTTAGTCAGAAATTTTTTATGAAAATACAAGAACACATGGTTAAAATGTTGAATGAAGACAGTTGGGATGATGTTGTACGCAACTACCCAGAAGCAAGTTCTACATCAACACTAAAAGAGTTTTATATTGCATTCAATAAGGTATGTTGATTTATAAATTCATTTTATTCATATTTAAACTATTTTTATTTTATTACTTACATACATACATACATACATACATACATATATATATTTATATATAGATATATATGTCGAAGAAGGATGGAAATGGAATACCAGATACTTTCAAAAGCTTTATTGAAAAAATTAAGATGGAGAACATGAGAAGGAAGCATCTTATGAATGTTGAACTTGATCCTACTCTTAATCATTACATTTGGAATGGGCTCGACAATGTCCAATATCAAATAATACAAGGTGACTGTGAAGACATTGCATCACTACTACCTAAAAGGGAATATGGCTTAGTTATTGCAGATATTCCTCATGGTTTCAATTTCCCAGACATTGAATATGATAGAGAACCAAATACTTATCAAGATTTTAGTAAAGTGGTTACGGGTTTTCAAGAAGTGACAACATCACCACTTTGGCGATTTGTGACATTTCATTCAGACACACAGTTTCCAATGTTATTAACAAGCTTCAAGGGTAAAGCAAACTCAAGGATGCAACTTACATGGTAAGACTTTGAAATTGTATGTTTGATTCCTCCTAAATTTTTTTTATTCATGTAAAATTTAATTGAACTTTTACTATGTTATGTTACAGGCAAAAGTCAAATATTGTTTCTTCCGAAGATCAGCCTATTATAAATGATTGTGAGTTCATCATGTTGAATGTTGGACAAAAGACGATAGCTATAAGCATATTATTATGAATCGAGTAGATGGGAAGATTCATAGTCAAGTATTGGTTTATGATGCAGTTGTAAGAAAACTAACATATGAGGATAAAGATGCAAAAGGAGATATAGTTAACATTTATCAAAAGCCACAAGCATTGATTAACTATCTTATAGATCTATGTTCAAATAAAGGAGAATGGGTTTTGGATTTATTCTCAGGTTCAGGTAAGTTTTATTATACAAATTTAAATTTAAATATTGTCTTTTTTACTTTTTATGTCTCCATACTAATTTTTTTAC
Source organism: Pinus albicaulis (assembly GCA_034641835.2). NCBI lineage: Eukaryota > Viridiplantae > Streptophyta > Pinopsida > Pinales > Pinaceae > Pinus > Pinus albicaulis. The sequence goes on along the minus strand of CM076581.1, from coordinate 770,750,956 downwards.
TTATTTTTTTTTGTGCTTGATGATTAGGTACAACATTAGCATGTTGCCTACTAAAAGGAAGAAATTGCATTTCCATTGAGAAAGACCCAGTTCAATGCAAATTTATTCAACAAAGAATTAATGCTCTTAAATTCCTTCCAGATGCGAAGCAAGAAGTTGGTTTGAGGAAAGGAGATTTTAATGAATCACGTGTGGCAAAAAAAGCAAAGGAACCTCAGCCACCATTATATGGAATGATTGGAAAGGGACACTTTGGAAGATTTGCTGACATGAAAGATCCATTAGAAGACAACGATGATCAAAATGAAGAAGAAAATGCTGCGGAAGAAGCCACCAATGTTGTTCTAGATGATGTTGAAGATGTATTAGGTGATATTGTTGATGATGTTTAAGTTATGCTTGCAAACAAAGCTTATTTTTTAGAACTATTAATCAGTTTTACTTGTAATGTTTAGACTTTGATATTTTATGAGAACAACCCTTATTTTTTGCAAAAAACATGTGATTGCTATTATGTTTTGACATAAAATTCAATAAAAATGTTATTTTCTTAAGTTTTTTTTTGTTAAGATTCTCCCAAAAAATTAGTTTATTTAACATGTTTTTTCCAACAAAAAGTCTGTAAAAGTGTATTTTTTGCATTGTATTTATATTGAAAAATTGTATTTTTTTGTCATATGGTTCAAAATATTGGTTTTTTAGCGACAATTTTTTGATGTGCATTGAAAATTTATTTAACAATACATAAACATGTAGAAAATATAAACTTTAGAATATTGATCCTTTTTCCATCTTTTATCTATGTGAAAAAGTGAAGATATCATTACAAGTTTTTATTTTTATTTTTTTTTAAATTATTTTTATTTTTAAAACACAAGTACATAAATGCACTTAAAAATAAACATCTCACAGAAAAAGAAGACATTAGAAAATATATAGTGTCAAAATCAATCCTATAAAAAAACATTGGTGATGATACACCACCACTATTCAAAATCGACATAAAAAACATCACATTTAAAAAAAAAAAAAAAAACAAAATGAAAAAAACTTAAAGTGCCAAAAACATGCTCAAATTTTTTTTCTTGATTCTGCATCACCACTTTTTCAAAATCAGGTGTTTTTCTTGATATTTCAAAAAGTAGGTAATAATGAGGTTACCTATTTCATCGGTAACATTATTAGATGGATTTTATAAAAGGAAAGGTGTTAACTCGACGAGAGAAAATAAACATAAAAATGCTTTTACTCATGGATCGACAGTCAAAGGGCTTTACAAGGTCAATGGGAGACCTATTAAATTTATGGCTCAAGAATGAAATTTCAATCAGATCAAGTTATGGCACAAAAAAATTGCTCATCTTCATTATAAGGAAAGTAAATAACATGGTTTATGGAATGCTAGAAATACAATCAAAACATGATGGTGTTTTCCCTAGTTGTGAAAATGGAAAGAAAACGAGAGGGCCTTTTCCCTCTAGTAGAACAAAATTTCATGAAATCCTGCAACTACTTCATTTAGATTTGTATGGACCTATGCCAGTGACATCCATAGGTGGATAATTGTGTTATATCACCTTTTTGGATGATTTCTCTAGAAAAACTTGGATATAATTTCTAAAGAACAAAGACAAAGCCTTCGATATGTTTAACAATTTCCAATCATTGATTGAAAAACAATTTAGAAAGAAAATCAACGTGTTAGATTAGATAATGGAGGAGAATTCATTTCAAATGAATTCATTGACTTTCGCAGAGAAGACGATATCAAGAATGAGACCATTGTACCATATAATCCTGAATAGAATGGTGTGGAAGAAATAAAGAATAGAACTATCATGGAGGTTGCTCATGCCATGCTACATGGTGAGAATGTGCCAAAGTTCCTATGGGGAGAAGCTACCAACGCTGTCATATATGTACAAAACAAGACTCCTCATCGAGCATTATATGACAAGACTCCTGAAGAAGTATTGACGAGAAAGAAACCTAATGTCATTCATTTAAGGATCTTTGGTTGTCTTGTTTATTTTCATGTACTAAAAGAAAAAAGGAAAAATCTTGACACTTCAAGTAAGAAAGGTATGTTTGTGGGCTATTGTGAAGATTCTAAATCATTTATAATTTATATACCTTGTCAAAGAACAATAGACTTCAGCATAGATGTAACATTTGATGAAGATGCAATTCTTGAAAAGTAAGAATTAGTCCTCCATGTATCACTTCTAAAGAAAAAAATCATGATATGGATCACTATACCCATGAGCATGATCATGAGGACCTAGATGAACCTGTTGAGCCTATGGGTCCATTAGATCCTCCTCCATATAGGAAAAGGCCTCTATGGATTCATGAGACTCTACAAGATGTTGGAAAACATATTTCTCCCAAGGGAACTTTTAGAGAAAGCAAGAAGCCCATTCAATATCAAAACTATGTTGTTGCTATCAATTCTATCATACATAGTGAACCTCAATAATTTGAACAAGCAAAAAGACACCAAGTATGGAAGGAGGCCATGACATAAGAATATGAATCCATTATGAAAAATGATGTATGGGAAGTTTTTCCTAGACCTCAGGGGAAATCAATTGTGACTTCAAAATGGTTGTTCAAAATAAAACATGGCCTGGAGGCAGTATTGAAAAATATAAAGCAAGGTTTTTGGCTCAAGGATTCTCTTAGAAAGAGGGAATTGATTATGAAACATATTTTCTCATGTTTCTCACTATACCACCATTTAGTCTATCATTTATTTAGCTGCTACGGGTGGTCTCTCCATCAGATGGATGTCAAGACAACTTTTCTCCATGGTGCTCTTCAAGAGGAATTATATGTTTAACAACCTCAAGGCTTTGAGGTACATGACAGAAGAACCCATGTATGAAAATTGAAGGAATCACTCTATAGCTTAAAGAAATCCCCCAGGGCTTGGTGTTCTCGCATTGACAACTACTTAGTAAAGTTGGGATTCATGAGGAGCAGCGTTGATCCAAACCTCTACTTCAAAGTTTTACAAGGTATGCCATTGATTTTGGTATTATATGTTGACGATATGTTTTTGATAGGTAATGAACTTTTGATGATTCAGTGTAATATGGATCCTGCTTTGAATTTGAAATGAAATACCTTAGGATGATGCACTTATTTTTGGGCATGGAGGTCTGGCAGAGACCTGGCAAAATTATTATCTCCCAGGGAAGCATTTTATAAAGATATTGGAAAGGTTTGGAATGGTAGAGTGAAAATCCATGAGCACTCCCATCGAGATGAAATTCAAGAAAATTTGTGGTGATGAAGTTGGACCCGATATATTTGATCCTTTTGAATATTGTCTGTTGATTGGAGCATTGATTTTCCTATTGAAAACTCGTCCTAGTATTCCCTATGTTGTAAACACATTAAGCAATTCATGACCAAGCATTTACATAATCATCGGGTTGTTGTTAAGCACGTGCTTAGATATTTGCATGAGAAAATTAATTTTGGTATTTGATATATTGTTGGAAACATAAAATTGCATGGTTACACTGATGTTGATTGGGAAGGCAACATTGTGGACAAAAAAAGCACTTCAAGATGTTGTTTCAGTTTGGGATCCTCCATGAGCTCTCAAATGAGTAGGAAACATAAATAAGTTTCTCTTAGTTCTATAAAATTTGAGTACATTGCTACTAGCTGAGCTAGTTGTGAAGTTGTATGGTTAAGAAAATTATTTGGAGAGTTTTTTGAGGGAGCCCTGGATACTACAATGATATTATGTCATAATATGAGTGGGATTCGATTGTCTGAGAATCTCATATTTCATGACAAATACAAGCACATCGAAATCATATATCATTTCATTCGAGACATGGTACAGAGAGGAGAAGTGAGACTCCACCATATTCTGACTAATAAGCATATTGTCGATACAATTACCAAAGCACTATTGAAGAATACATTTTACAGTCTTCAGAGATATGCTCGGATTAAGGGATGTACCTCTTTCGGGTTCGGGACCTGACTGATCAAGAACACTAATATGTGTTCTCTTCCCCCATGGTTGAGCTCCCAGGGATAAGGAATTGAGCTAGTGAGCTCCTAGGGATGAGGGACCTCCAATCAAGAGTATATCCTAGTCATGCATCTTGTTTCCCACCCATCTGGCGAATGGGTGTTGTATACTTGAGATCGGATGGTGATTCTTTCCGGTCATGGTAAGTTGTATCTCGCTCAAGTTTGAAGATGTTGCTGTTATGAAAAACATAGATGTTGGTGTTCTTGAAAAACATGGATTCTTGGCCTTTGAGCTGAGATATTGTGGATTCTTAGCCTTTGAGCTGAGCTATTGTATATTCTTAACCTCTAATTTGAGCTATTATGGATTATCAGCCTTTGAGCTGAGCTATTATGGATTCTTAGCATTTGAGTTGAGCTATTGTGGATTCTTAGCCTATGTGATGAGCTATTATGGTTTCTTATTCTTATTGACTGAGCAGTGTTCATTCAGAGTGGTAGCGTTAGTCTCCCCAGTGGTATTTGTTCTAGGTTGTAGCATGTGAATCCCTAATGTCAGGAGGAAAAATTTGGCTCCCCAATGATTATTTGGACCAGGTTGAAGCTTGAGACTCCTTGGTGAAGATTTCTTAGCCTTTATTTGGATGAGCTTGGATTTAGGGTGGTAATAATAACTCCCCTACCATGAGTATTCTTCTATATATTCGAGAATGTTTAGCATGATTCATGATGATTTGAAAGCTACAACAATTTCGGCTTTATTGATGGAAATTCCTCCCTAGTTGAGAGGGAGAGTTGAATTTTTGAGAAACCAGGGAGAAATTTCCCTAGAAATCACTTTATGTGGTTTAACCCTTTAACCCTTGAAGAAAATTATTTCTCAAGAGAAAATTCTTTTTCATAAGCGAAAAAAAGTTATTTCAAAAATATTTTATAAGGAAATTAGACATGTGAAAAATAAAATCACTTAAGTGATTCAATTAAACAAGTGCAAAATAAAATTACTTAAGTTATCTAATTCAAATGGATCACTCTAGGAACTTCCAAAACACTTAATTCGAAGAAGGTATTTTTCCTCAAAGATTTCTATATATTTAAGAGAAGCCTTCATTTGCAACACATCGAGTTCTCTTCCTCTCTCATTTTGGTGATCTAGCTCTCGCATTGGTGATCAATCCCTTGCATTCATAATTTATCTCTCTTATTATAAGTAGTAGATATATTGTAAATTTGCAAATCTCTTATCATCATTGGCAGATCTCTTATTATCAATAGTAAATTTATTGCAAATTTGCAGATATCTTATTATCAGTAGTAGATCTCTTATTATCAGTAGCAAATATCTTATTATCAATAGCAAATATATTGCATATTTGTAGATCTCTTATCATCATTGGAAGATCTGTTGTTTAGAAGATCTATTGTTTGGCTTATTTATTATCTAGCAGATCTATTGTTTGGCAGATTTATTGTCTGGCGGATCTATAGTTTGGAAGATCTATTATCTGGAAGATCTATCATTTGGAAGATCTATTGATAGATCTCATAACTCTCGTTCAGCTCTCACACCCGTGGTTTCTTCTCTTGTTATTTGTTGTTGTTAATGCTCTTGCTCTAGAGAAGTATTATTGTAGTTGGTATTTCTCTCACACCAGAAGTATTTATCTCTTGTATTGATCTCCTTCCAAAGATATTCTATTCTTGATATTGCTTTTGCACCAGAGTTTGATTGCTAGTATATTTCCCTCGCTTTAGTAGCATTTTGACCTTGCATTTGGGGAATATTGCTCTCGGTATCTAGCTCTCATACTTGTGCTCTTTTTTCATGCACTTGTGTCTACTGCTCTTTTTTTGGAATCCTTTGGAGGCTTGTGGTGGTATTTTGAAGTTTTCATATTAAAAATTGTAGTTACTAGTGTTATTTGTAAAAGAGGGTTTGTACTCTGATTATGTATATTTTCTGAACATTTGAAGACAATCTAATAGAAGAGCCTTTTAAAAAGAGTTTCCCCCCATAGTGGGTTTTTTCCCTGGTCTTTGACCAAATCCTATGTCTTTGACCAAATCCTATGTCTTGTTGTTCATTGATTGTCTTCTATGGTTTATGATCTCAAAAATTAAATTTTAAATCTGCAAAAGTTAACAATAACAAGATTAATATTAAAATTAATTATCAAACATTAAAAGTACTTGATTGGAATTTTTTTTCAAAAAAATTATACATTGTCCCTCGGAGCAAATACCATGCAGTCGAGCCTACTTTCACAATCTTGTTACAACTTTAAACTTAGAATAAATCAAAGGTGGCAATCTTGTTACAATTTTAAACTTAAAATAAATCAAAGGAATGACTTGATGATTTTAGATTAAAAAACTTCTTTGATGCAAAGTACAAAAGTAAAACAACTCTAAATCATAGAATGATGTGTTGGGGGTTGGCTTAGGTAAATAATGAAAATGGTTGATTTTAGACTAAAATATGCCATAAAGAAAAGTAGAGGCACAAAATTTCTACATTATATAATTATTTGTTATGCCTAGAGGTGCTCTCAAACCCAATATGAAGATCAAATTATGTTAAAAAAATAAAAATAAAAATAAAATTTGAGGTGAAATAGTCAATTTACCTTTTGAGCTCTAGGTTTTAACATCCCATGGTTTTTCCAATGGTATTTTATATAATGTAACTTATTTTAGATTATTCTTATGTGAGACATTCACTCCAAAAAAAACTTCAAAACTATGTGAGACATTCACTCGAAAAAAAACTTCAAAAATAAATATCATAATTATATGTGAAGCATTGCACTACATTTAGCTATATCAAAGTAAATCCCAATTTCCAACACAAATATCAAAACCTTGTACAATTTTCATATCCGATTCAACAAAGAGAACCACTCAATAAAAACATACGACACAAAATTTTTAGCTTTGAGGATGCATGTCTTTCAGGTAAAACTTGGGAAAAACAACCTTGTTCTCTTTGTTACATAGCGTTGAAAGATGAGGATTTTTCAGTGTGTTACTCGTGTTGTACAGTATTCATTTTACTTTATATTTTTGAAATTTCATATCCTATATTTTTTTTTATATTTATCTTTCCTTCTTGTATCTTCTAAAGTAATTCTGGTTTTTCTCATGTGTCGATCGTTGGTTTTAACCTCTCCATTAAAATTTATGGGAGTATGTTTCCCTCATATGTTCATAACAATTCTTCTAAATTTGTGTATATTTTTCTTTCCCACCTATATCTTCTAAAGTAATTATGAATTTTCCTGGTTTAGAGTGTGTCAACTATTGGTTTTTAACCTTCTCATTAAAATTCATCAGAGAATGTTCCTTTGCATTAAAATTGATTAGAGTATGTTTCATAACAACTCTATTGATTTTGATTTTGTTCAGTTCAAACTCTGTCAATAGTTGGTATTAACCGTCACATAAAAATTCACTAAAATATATCTCTAATATGTTCATAACCTAGTTTAGATACAATTTTCATTGGGTTTTATTTACGAAATCTGATGATAAAATTAAAAATAAATTTAAACAAAAAACATGATAAACATGGAATTATGAAAATGGTGTTATTTTATCTTTCAATTAAATTATTTAAATTAAACTATGTTATTTAAATTTATTATTATGATACATTTTCATTGTGATTATTAAAATATAATTAAATGGTTGGCAAATGCCAATAAATATCCATATATACCATCCATCAAAACACTTATTTCATAAATAAAATTAAAGATAAAATTATACCAAAAAAATACTGGTATTAAAAAAATATAAATACTAAATACTAATGAATGACCCTAATTGTGCCTTCTATCAACTCATTGTCAAACATTTTTTTCCACATCTTTTAAATTGGTCCAAAATCTTGCCAAAATATTTTTCAAACTCAATTTCAAATTTTGTCAATTCTTTACTCAAAGATTCCCTTCATTTCTCGCCTCTCAATTGATCTCAATTTGGTGTAGGGGCCAAGTATGAAAATCAAGGTTGCCCTTCACCAACCTACCCACTTGTTTCTTTGCCTTGATTTTTTTATCAAGTCTCATTACAAGTGTGTATGTTTTCTACTACTTTCTCTTTTGTTTTTGTTTAAATTTAGCAATATTGTTAATAAAAATGATTACGCCGTAAGGCGTCACTATTTGAAAACAACTCCCCTAGCTGCCACTGCGTCCATGTTTGAGCCATTGGATCAAATGCTAGACGATTGAAATGTTTTAGGCCATTAGATCAAGTAAATATTTTTGTATATGTTTTTTATAATGTTAGTTTTTTTCTTTTTAATAAGTTAGATTGAATTTAGGTTTTGGTGACTTTTAAGTTAAAATGTTGTTATTAAAAATTTGTTAGATTTTAACCTCAATGGAATCCAGATGAGCTACATATCTCACTGATTCAAGAAATCGCTCAAAAAGAGACAAACAATAGTGATATAGAGACAATTTATTCATAAACAAGAGAAAGCTAGAATTATAACCCGAAATAGAGTTATGGGAAGAGAAACATTCCAATTGTAGGAAGGAGTCAAAGTTACATGAGAATTAGTTCACTTAACATATTTCTCCATCGTTTATTCTGGAGGATAAATTTCCTACTACCTCATCATTTAAAGAATTCCCACATGAGAAAATTAGAAGAGATTCCTTAATGTTATTTTCATCTCACATTCAGTCACTCTGCTCTTTTTTGTATAGTAGTCGCTTTACCTTTGCCCTTAACTTCAATGACTTAGAAAATACTAGACAAAAGACACTTGCCTATTGCAATCAGTTGGAAAAAAAGGTATCTCTAAAGGGTCACTTGGGGAGGAATCTATTATTTAAAAGATTGGGAAAATAATTTCATTTCAAAACAAAAATGTACTATCACTAGGGAAGGGAGTAATTACATTTAAAATTTGTTCCCATTCTTGTCGCTACAAAATTTGATTGTTTCTTTTTATTTGATGGGAAAATAAATGATATAATTATGATCCTTAAAGAAGTAGCTAGGTTCCCTGATTATGAGTTGATTTTTTCTTCTTACTTTTGGGTATTCATGATGTTTGTTATTTTAGCTGAGGTGAAAAGTTCCAAAGAAGTGGAATATTGGTCGTTCAAAGAGGAATTATGGAAATATGATTGTAGATAATTTATTAATATAAATTATCTGAACTGAGATTAATTAATCATCCCCAAGGGTTAAAAAGGGCCCAAATGTCTCTTATCCATAAAATTGACGATTAAGATAGCTCTATGCTCTATGTTCAAATGACAGGTGAAGGTGGATTTACCATACTTAAGCTGCTTAGTAGTCTCTTATGAAGTACAACATGTCATAGTGATAAGTTTTTACTTCATTAAATAATTCTAGTTATAGAGCAGAGTCAGAGTTCTAGGAGTAGTATCAGAGGAATTCAACATTGTGAATGTGATAGAAGCAAATAATTTTGTGGAAGGGTGAAGTTTGCCTAACTTGGTCATAAAAACCAAGTGGATCCTTCATGCAGAAAAAATAAAAATAAACATGCAGATTTCGTCATATAGAGGTCTTGAGTACTTTGGCCAAAATGTCTCATCCATTATGAAAAAACACATCTTACATGCAATTAATAATAAAGAATTTGTTCCACATCAATTACCCAATATGGATATTTTTATTTGAGGTCCAGTAAACATAATTCTCCACCCCTTATTCTGGAGGATCAATTGGAGCTGAGAAAGTTCTTACTACTTCTTATTTCTTATATGTTATTCTTTCCTATACCACAACCTTACAATGTTTCCTTTGCAACATGTGGTGCAATTGCTAGTTTTATTATAATAATAATATCATTATTTATGTATTGTATTTATTAATGAAACTTCATTCCATATTTTAAAAAAAATTAATATTTTAAAAAATAATATGAAAATCAAATTTTAAAATAATACATTTTTAACAATAATTAATAATTTTTTTAATAAAATAATATATAAATTTAATCAATTGATGGTTCAAGGCTTTTTCTATTTTATAAAAAAACCACAAAATGAAAATTATAATAAGTTTTCTAAAAGATGAGATGAAATGCTATAATGTATAATTATTATTGTGTGGAGAGACACTCTCCAACCCAATATGGTAGAGATGTTGTAATGTAATGTTCTATTTAAAACTAAAAATAAAATAAAAAGCATAAAATTAATAATTAATTATAATTATAATTAATAATTAAAACAATCTAGGTACATCTTAACTTGTAATGTATTGTCTTGTTTAACATTTTCACTTAGTCAAATTATATAAAAATAAAAATAAATTGAAATGGACTTAGACCTATCTTAACCATGTTTCACTATTAATTGAAAAAGTTAAAATAAGTATTTTCACTAATTTTTTTAAGTTTAACTTTATTATTATTTTTTGTTCCTATAACAATATTCATCTTAGATCTATCTTAATTATGTATGTACCAAGATCATATTTCTTTGCACTCTAAACGAAGTTTTCATTTCAAGAGATTTGATCTCTCTTGGCACTTGATAGATCCAGAGTTAAGATGAATCTAGGTTGGTTTAATTTCTCCCTTTAAATAAGTTATATTCCAAATGAATACCATGGGTTATCATAAACCTATAAATAAAAAAATATGGGTAACTTGACCAAGTCAAGTTATCTTAATTTTAGTTTCAAAGTGTCTTTATTTTAAAATAGGGTTATTTTTATTTTTATTTATTTTGATAGAATCAAAATGTCTACAGCACATTACAATATCTTTACCATATTGTGCGCATGGATGCAATAATAAGACCACTAGTGAGTGACATTAATTGAAAATATTAAAATAAGGTTGTTGTCTTTAAGTGCCACTTTTTGGAGTTTCCGGTGGATTTTTGGCTCGAATTCGACAGAAAAATTTGTAGTGAAATCTTGATTTGTGTTATTTAAATTGGTTTTTTTAATTGCATATATGAATTCATCACCCTCAAAAACCCCATAGGAATTTCGATTGCGCACAATTCACTAATCAAACTTGTGATTTCAATGAATCCCTACGAGATTTTAGACAAATTAGATCGGAAAATAAACGAGAAAACTTTTCAAAAAGTCACACTTAAAGACAACTAGTTAAAATAAGTATTTTCACTAGTTTTATGAAGTTTTGTTTTATTATTGTTTTTTCTTCCCTATAATAATAATTAGCTTAGATCTATCTTAACATATCTACCAAGATAAAATCTCTTTTCACTCTAAAAGATGTTTGCATCTCAAGATATTTGATCCCTCTACATAGTTAAGATGGATCTAGGCTCATTTAATTCCCCCCTTAAAATAGGCTACATTCCACATGAATACATGGGTTATTATAAACCTAGAAATCAAAAAGTCGTAGTCTAATGAGGCCACAATTTCACCCAGAAAACAATGGAAATTTAGGCGGGATTTTGGAAAAATTTGATAGAAATTTTCAGAAATCTCGGTTACAAAATGTTTATAGTGCAGTACAACATATCTACCATAATGTGCACATCTCGGCTCAATAACAAAATCACTCATGAGTGACAATTTTTAAACAATGAAAAAACCCATCATAACTCAATTGACAAACCAACCATAAGGACAACCATCAGTGCTATCCGCAAATGTAGGTTGACTCATCAGTGTTATTCAAGGAAAACCACACCACCTTTAATTACCCATTGGTGGTCCATAAGAGGGTAAGCTTTCAATCTTGCCAGATGCCTCTGTATGTTAGGCCATTAACTTGTTTCTTTATGTTCAAAAAAGATGAACTCTTAGCCAAGCAGAAACAGTTTTAAGACATACTCGAGACCCTTGTGAATGACACAATTGTCTCTTCACTCATGAATAATTTCTTTGATTTATTATAAAAAAAATTGTTTCCTAAGTTATGTGAGTCGTGATATGCTTAATCTTTGGCTTGAGAAACTACTACCCAAGAGCATCTAAGCCATAAAAATCTCTTGGAGATTGCACTGTGCTAGATTTTTGCCCATAAACACCTTAACAATACACCCATCACCATTTATTATTAAACATGATTTGATTTATTATATTTGTGAATAACTTAAATTTAACAATTTTCTCTTCAATAACACATCACTATGATATATTGATATAATGAGACTGGGTACAACAGCCTAGCACTGACCACCTGTCTCGATGAATAATTTTTTTTATATAAGGCTGTGGGCTGTACAATAATTCAGATATGTCATTGTCAACAAACTATATTCCAAAACCAAGACTATGCATTTTTTATTAATAACTGATTTATAAGAGCACGAAAACCATTTATTGCTAATTAATTATTGATTTATGTTTAGTGGATTTATCGATCCAGATCTTTTGTTCCCGTTTGTAGCTGTGGCGGTTACCGAAGGAGGATATTCCATTAGATAAAAAACCTAATCTCCTACGTTATAAATTTATGCGAAAGCCTGATCTGGAGAGATGAAACGCTCTATTGATCATTCCCCATGTGTCGCAGTGGCATCTAGATTACCTCTTGTGTATCCCCAAATTTCATTTGATGGCTTCTTTGGAAACCCTCAAAGCGACTCTATTGCCGCATTCGCCCAGCTACAGGATAAGTCTTCAACAATGGTAACTATTGCTCGCATAAACTCTATATGTTCGCGTGATTGGTGTATATGAATGGGCATTGTTGGAAAACACTTGTTCAAAATGATTTACAATAACTGGAAAGTTATTGTTTTCTTTGGTTTTTGTGATTTGGTCATGTATTAACGACTTTAAGCCTGAGAAATTGTAAACTAAATCACAAAATCAAGTGTTGTAGATTATTTTGATAAGTGATGTATTTTTCCAACGCCCCTCATTCCGTATATACCAACCAGGCCAGCCTGTAAAGTCTCAGCGAACCAAGTAGTGTTCGGATTTAACATTAACGGAAGCACAAGTTGGAAGTCTGGTTGATGTAAGATGAGCTCTCAAACATGGCCATGTTCGTGTTCGAGATTGCTTAAGGTGTAAGGCTAAGGAAAACGCATTATATATAGGCGGGTTTTTCTACTTTTCATTTGTTTTTTCTGGCATTTTTGGTTGGAATTTAGAGTTCAAGATTTATCCAGGTAAAATTGCTATTTCTTTTATCCAGTGTTGTGATTTAAATGTTTTAAAGTTTTCTTTTATCTGGAGAATCTTCTTGTTTACTTAAAGATGTGCATTAAAGGTTTTAAAATTCTCTGAATAGATCCAGAATGTACCAGGGCATTTTAGCATTTAGATGATACTGATGAATTATAATGTATCAAAAAATTGAAGACTAGTGGGAAGGTAATACCTGAGCCATGCCCCTCGTGGCGGCAACAATGATGGAAAGACAAATGTACCTGACTGTAATTTGTCTTCATCTTTAATGAAAAATGCAGATGCTACTTTCTTTTGTGTTCATGTGTCAGTAAAATATGATCCTGTGATTGTATTTTTACTATTTTATGTATCCAACAATCCAAAAATAATGTGGATAGACTAGTAAAATAATAATTTGGGATTTCCAGCCTTATTAGAATCTTCATAAAGATTTTAAAGCAGGTAAGAAATTTATTAATTTTAAAATAATAATAGAAGATTAATTGATTGCTGGCAGAGTTTCTGATTTTCAGGCTTCATAAAGATTTTAAAGCAAGGAATACATTTATCAATTTTAAAAGAATAATAGAGGATTAATTGATTGTTGGTAGGGTTTATGATTTTCAGCTTATAATATATAGGTACATCGAAATATTCTCTTCTTGGACGATCCGTTGAGGAATGTAAAGTTTTTGTAAACTCAAAACATAAATTGCTATTCCGAGCTGGGCGATAATCCAAGTGCACGGATACACAACATGTTGGGGAAAACTTCTGGGAAATGATATATCATTGGCCCATCTGATTAAGCTTGGCAAAGTCATCAATGTTGTCAGAACATAGCTATGGAGGGTTAAACTGCATTAGATAATGGTAGTGTCGAAGCACCCTGTGGTAGATTCATAAATGCCATTGCAGAAGTTGCTACATAAGAAACAAGTATTCCAGATCCAATGACCTCTATGCTCTGCAACAACATTTAATATTTTAATATTTGGGTTAGTCTTTGAGTGAGTTTTTTCGGAATTTTTGTGGATATTTTTGTTAGAATTTGGAGAAAAAATGTGTGACCAAATCTTGATGTGTTGTTTAAAATAGTTTTTTGACTACATATATAGATTCAGCATCCTCAAAAAATTGACAAACTTCTATTGTGAAGAGTTCCCTGTTAAACTTGTGTTTTCAATAAATCTCTACTAAATTCTAAACATAAACAAATAAAAAAATTAAACCTGAAAATAAATTGAAAAACTTTCCATTTTTTATGGTTTGGGAAGTGTCTTAATGATCACATCCATTTGGTTAAACGGGAAAATATTGCAATGCCTATATATAGGGGATTGGGGACTTAAGAATGCATATGCATTTGGTTTACCCCTAGTAATGAAGAATATTTGGATAGTTTTGACTACACATGGGCTATGGTGGGAATTTTGGAAAACAAATATATCACCCAAAGGACTTCTTTGAATTAGATCCATGATTGAAATTAGTCGATTAAAAATGTTTCCAGTGAATGGAAAGCTTCAATGTGCTCTTTTTCAAATATTAGAGATTTCCTAGCCTCGAAGGTTGGTTTCAAACAAAATACAAGTTCGAGCTTAGATATTATATCACGTTGTGAAGACAAGTACATGCTATCCAATGACACTATTGAAACTCTTCATAATGAAGGTTTTTCCCCTATTAAATTAAGTACCAAAAGAAGATTCAACTTACATTTAGTACAAAGGATGAAGAATAATGGTCTTCTTGGGATTAACAAGTGAATAGATAAAGTATTCGATTGCTTTCCTAGACCATATTGAAAAGGGTCACATTATATTGAAGATATTAACTCATTAGCTTGATCCTAGAATAAAATTAGGGGAGACTTACAACAAAAACTAGGCTGTAAAGTTATGTTTTAATCAGTTAGCCTTATTGGTGGTGGAAACATCCATGGAAGTTAAAGGCTCCAAATAAATATAGAATCCTTCTTTGGTAATCCCTCATGAACAATTTCGTAACGTTGGACATGTTTCAATGGAGGAAAAAACAAGGACCAAGTATTTGCATGCTATGTAGATTAGTTAGAGAAAGAACAATTGAATTTTTCATTAGTTTCCCTATGACCAAGGTTTGTGGAAGGAAGTCTAAAGATTAAGAGGTTTGGAAACTTTTAGTGAGGTAATACAATTGAATAGTTCTTGAATGCCTTTGTATCAATTTTTATTTTTTGTATGTCCAAGTACAAGTTGCCATAACATGGCGAAGAACATAGGCCTCATGCAAATCAAAGGTTTCTTCTTGTCTTTCATGGATTCTTTCATTTTGCAATCAGAACTTCTCTCCCATTTTTATGATCATTTTCCATCTTCTTGTTTATGAAGGAACTTGTGAAACCATGGTTGTTACGTTTTCCAAAATAAAGAGAATCCCATGAAATTGTGGTTGTTATAATCTTATGGAAGTCGGGGAATTGTTGCTAAGAGGGGGAAATGGGGTGGTTTTGAGGGAAAAACCATGGTTGAAACATCCACAATAGCTAAAGAAAACACCATTCAACCTACAACCTTGTTTCTATTTCTCATTGACTACTTTGGGCCAAGTGTTTCTCCTCTAGATTATTTCCATAAGGAAACCACCAATATGGATTCTTTCTACTACCACTAAAGAGCATTGGAAAGGAAAAATGTCCATGAGATATTGTTGAGCATAGAAATGGAAAATCTTCCTTACATTTTGTAGGGTTGTGGAAGAGAGTGTCATGGTTGATCAACAACTCAATGGTTAGTAGAGTGTCTATGTCATGAGAGTAATGGGCTGAGATCAATGAGATTATAGCTCTATAGGAACTTCCTTATCCTTGTTGGCATCATGGTCTACCTTATGGGTGGAATCCATTGTTGATTCATACGATTGGGAAATGAGTTACTCATCAATCATTGATTTGGTGGAATCTATTTTATCATAGACAAGTATTAATATTTGTCTTTCTATGGGATGCTTTTTATTTGTATTTGTGGCGTGCTTTCATGAGTTCAGTGAGTAATGAAAAATGTATGTATACACAATTTTATGGCTAATGTTACTTTATATTGCATATGAATTTTGGTTTATATTCTCATTAAAAGTAGAATTCAACCATAGCCAGATAATATAAGAAATTTTGCTATAAGTGCATCCATGGTCAAGGGAGGCATCCAAGTATGTCATAGTCCAAGTGAATCGAGCCTCTACATACACTTTAGTTTTAGTGTCAATTAGGTTCATACAATGGATATTGGGCCTTCAAATCTAGCTAAATTTCCCTTTTCCCAACTAGTAGGCACACAAAAAATGCTCCTAATTTATACTCTTGGCACTCAAACATGTTGAAACATCAACATGAAATCCATCTATACATGGTTGTAATTAGAAACGTTTGTTATAAAACCCGTCTTAGATTTTCCAAAGTATTCTTCTGTTGCACATAGTGAATTCAAAATTTAAGTGATTTGTTCCTCATGGCTTGCTTGAGCTTCTTGTATAGTTATATTTGTAATCCCAATCCAAAAGGTGATTGATGTAGCAAGACAAGAAACATATGTGATCTTGCCAAAGACGTATAGATCGACCTTGAGTACCTTAAAAAATTCACTCTAACCCCAACAAAAGGAATTATCAATAAAAACCAAGGATGAAAGTATATATTCCATGATATTTCCAACAAAACATGGATTCCATATTTCCCCAAATTGTCAACATTCCCAACATCTAGGTCTATCAAAATAGGTTATTCACTAATTTTGTACCATTCCAAGGAATGCAAGTAGCTATCACTAAAAGTGACTCAAGGTTGAGTATGAACCCAAATAAAATTTAGAAAGATGTTTTGGATTCCTTAGTCAATGTCTATAAAAAAAATTCACCTCTTGTTTGGATTCTATCCCTAAACTCTACACTACATGAAAGAAAAAAAAATGCTCATATTCTTCAATAATAAGCAAAATATATGCAAGATAGCTTACCTAAGGGTGCTCCTTATTTGACCACTCCTTATTGTCTAAGGGTACATTATACATCCTTATATAACCATCTTAAATGATATGGATCAAAATGTACAATAGTATTTAAACCCAATTATCAAACCAAGGACTTAAAAATCATGGCCTTCTAACTATGAAATAATAGATAGTTATCACCATTGTCTTCTTGGCAAGAATCTCAATTCAACTATTTATCCTTCATTGTGTCTAATGATCTTCCTCAACAATAGAAATAGAATTATTATTTTCAAGAAAGGTTCTACTTTTAGCATCCCTACCCTTATCAACATTTATAGCCTTAGGTTAAGCTATCAATGGAACTTCCTCATTTGCATCAAATGCTCCTTCAATATTTACCCTTCAAATTTCATTTGTACTTGGTTCACATGAAGAAGAGTACTAACAATGCTTTTAAGTGGCCTAGCACCACAACTATATGAATTGTATGAATGGAATCATATACTGCAATTTACCCAAAACATCATGCCGTGTATCATAGTCAATACATAGTTCGGTGGCTTTCTAGTAAGCAATATAATTATTGCTTGTAACATTTATAGTCAACAATATAATTAATGTTTGTAATTTAATGAAACCTTTAATGAACAATATTATTATTTTTTCTAATTTTTTTTAGGTATTAATTACATGAAATAGAACATTGTCGATGCCTTTTGAACTAACCAGTTTGGTTCATCTTCAGGACCAGATGAAAAGTGTCGAATGTTCTATTTCATGTGATTACGACCTAAAGAATTTTGGAAAATTACTATAGATAGAGAAGCCTGAATTTAAACAATATTATCTTGACTAACATTTATCTTCAACAATGCATATGTGTATATCATATTTGTTTTCAATTGTGGATTTCTAGGCTCTAATAAGATCATTATATTAGACACATGTATATTCAATGACAAATATGAATATGTTAAGTTTGTTTATTTTTTAAATCTTCAGCCGGTGCTTTTGTTTTTATTGGTTCTAAGACAATATAGATCTTACTCTCTATATGGTAAATCTCACTTTAATATGGTAGTTCTTCAACTTGGTTAATGATGACCTCAACTATGAACATCAACTAAAAAGTACAAAATTTAAAACATTAATATTTTTTTTGATGAGTCATTTTATGTTAATTTTGATTGAAGATACATATTATTTATTTAAGTTAATTTTGAGTTAAGGAGATAAATTTAATTTTTTCCCTAATTTAATAGAAAATTTGTTAAACTTTATAGTTTGAAAAGGAAATTCAATTTTTCCTATTAATTTAATTTTACTAAAATATTAATTCTATTTATCAAGTAGAATTTAGTTTAAAGAAATCTATGATTTCAAAGATTAAAAATATACGTATATTAAGAAAATAAGATATGACTTAAAATTTACATTTATTACGTTTTAATTATTATTAAAATATAACTAACTAATTAATATTTTAATAAAATTTAATTTTAAATAAATATTATTTAAATGAAATATGTATTATTTTTAAACTTAATTTTAAATTTAATAAAATATGTTCACACATTCAACTTAACAATATTTTTAATTAAATAAAATTATAAAAAATATTTTTAATTAAATAAAATTATAAAAAATATTATTTAAATGAAATATGTATTATTATTAGACATAATTTTAACAATCACAAAATTGATCTTACACTCCTATTCATTCAACCTTACCTTACCATACAAGATTTCCTTAAATATTATATAATAGCCAATATGATCTAAATGTAAAAAATTCAAAAAGAAAAACTTATTAAACAAAGTGTATTTTGTTGGCCATTATCTTGGTGTCTATTTCCAACAATGATAATCATGCAATCTGATATGTGACCCCATACAATAACTAAAAAGTTACATACTACGATGCATATTAATAATGTATATTATTTTTTATTAAAATTAATAGTGTTAATATAGGAAATAACTTTCACTATATTAATGATGTAATATAATATTAATTTTTTTTAAAACAAAGTATTATGAAATAAAAGAGTTTGTCTTTTTGGTGACACTGAAAAGTGAGATAATAAAAACACCTTGACATGTATTTGTCCACATTAAAAATTTAAAATATTTTTAATAATATTCACATTCTTAATTTATTAATTCATCAAAATTATAAAAATATAAAAAAACTTCTCTAATTTTTTTTAATGTTTTTATTCTTTATTTTTTTAATAGAAATTATAACATATAACATAACTTAGGTAAAAAAAAAAGTACTCATATTACCATGTACAACCATTGATAACACAAGACTAATATTATTAAACTAAATTCTTTAATCATATATTATGATTTTCCACATATAAAGGCTTGACATAATTGTGCCCTGATTATTGATACATGTACTCCTACATAGTAATCAAACCTATGGTTTAGAAATGATGATAATGTGACTTATGTATAGCATTCAAACCTTGGCTATGGTGGAATTATTGCTTTACTCGAGTTCTGTGATTGATTATATTTGCATCGTAATGAATGGCTTATCATTTAATATCTGGTACATGGGTTTTACTCCGCATCTCTGTGGCATTGATTGACATTGTCCTTTGAATCTTTGTTGACACTTGTGCTAATTTTCACCATCTTTTCATCCTTCAATCTACGACTGTGTATCATCCTTGGTGGGTTAGGGTATAGTCCTTCCCCACAAACCCTAACCACTTTATCATTTGCGAAACATTGTGAGAGCATCTCGAGTTTTGCAATTCTATGCATTTAGGTGTTTTTTCCTCCATCCTTTGTCTCGACCGGTGATAGGTGAGTATTTTTGCTTATCGAATCATTAAATTTTCTCTGTTGCATATTTTTTCTAGTTGGACTAACTCGCATCTTTGTGTTTCTGTCATAGCGTTATGGTTTAATCTCGTTTTCATGCTACTCCAGAATTGTGATTGCTAGGTTAATGTTTTACTGTGTTTCTATTCTGTAGTCTACGACTTTGGCAGAGGGTTTGAAAGTTCATGTTCAATGCCCTCGGTTCACCATGGGGTTTTTCAACATTTCTGCTAGAGGGTTCAACTATCCACCACTGACGTGGCAAAGATAGGTAAAAAAAAATGAAGTAGGGTTTTCACCCTCACTCCTCTGATTGATAATTTTCATCGTTTTGTTTTTTCCATGGACTTATTATCATGGTTTGAGTAATGATTATTTCTTGCTCAGGTTTATGAAATCAACTCTGGCTACAACAATGAGGTATAATTTCTTATTCTGAATCCATACTTACAATTTTATGTTTGGGTTATTCCCTAATTTGGAAACACGAGAGTCTTTTAACTTATGTCTTTGTCTTTACAGGTAACCAAAAACCCTAAAATTTGTTAATTTGGAATGTTTAAGGTTCGACATCCCACCACGGCTTGTGGCTACTCGACCTTTCCTTTTCCAGGTACTTTTGGAATTTACTAACGGGTCTCTGATGTTTAAATTCCAGTTCTGGTTATGACCCATGTCTCTACGTGAAGGTTTAAGTCGTATAATTTTTACCTAAATACTATCATGAAGCCACTAAGGCTCTTTCACCGTGAATATTAATTTTTCGACCCCTGGTTGGCATACTGTTCAGTCGTCTCGATGTATATATTTTGTCTTGAAGTGAAAGTTAATTATTCTCTTGAATTTGTATGTTCGAGACCAAAAATATCAGTATTGTTTGTTTTTTAAGTTATGTTACAGTATTACTATAGAAACTCCTTATGTTTATCTCAAAGTTGGACAAGTTCGAGCAGTAAATGATTATATTTTTATATTGATATCTTTTCTAGGTGTTGGGTCTCTGTCAAGAAGTTTCTTGGTTAAATATTTACATGCATTCACTCGCTCCTTATGGTTTTTCGTTCTTCCATTCAGAATTTTCCCTTTTAGTTTCCATGGTATACATGCAGTTAAAATCTCAATGTTTATCTAGCTCATATATGGAAGTGGTATTCCTATTGTTTTTTATTGTTCGCATAGGCAGTGTGCTTGCACTCAGGCCTGCTCCCTTGTCATTGTAGTAGTTATGTTTATATGTGTATAAATAACGTTGCATGTACGATTACTTCCTTTTGTAGGTTCTTTTTCTATGTTTATAATTTTTCCATTTAAATGGTTTGGTATATACATTATATACTGTTAACTGAGTGCCTTAGAATCATAGTCAAGCTCTCTTGTTGTTTCTTTATGTATTCTTTCATGCACAGTATAATAATGAATGTTTTAGCGTTATGCTCCTCTTTTAAGAATATTATTATTCCTTCAATTATTAGAATTTACTGATGTCCGGACCATCATTTAAATTGGGTTTTAGTTCTTTGAACCATAGTCTATGTATGAAATTAACGATATCTTTTAAGACAGACTGTTCAATCTAGGGTTTCTCTCCCAGGATGGACTAACTGTCATTCCCATTATTCAGTTTGAATTCTTCTTAATGAGTTCGTAGTTCTCCTACAGATTTCAGACTTGCAATATTCTTTCTACCATAACTGCTTTGTATACCTTCATAGAATTTCTATACACATAAAATTATTTCTCTTCCATATTATAACCCACTTAAGGAATTCTATAAAAAAATATTATTAGACAGTAATTAATTAAAGAAAATTCTCTTCCATATTTAATCCTTTTGGCTACTCTGTAAAACAAAAATATACATTTTCTAATCTACTGCAATTAATTCCATCATTTACAGAGATACACAATATTTTAATAAAATCATGTTGAACCTCTTTTGTTCTCCTTAAATCTAGGTTAAAATACTTATCACTTAAGCAAAGTTGTTAGTATCATCCCAACCATGAGAGAGGATATTACGTCCTTAACTCCCCCCGTGCTCCTCACTAGAGTAGGATTTAATTAGTAGTGTTACTAGAGTAGACCTCAAGACTTCTGTTTAGTCTTTTCTCCATTGTCAGGTTGTAGAGTTCCACTAGCTCCAACCAGCTCTATATCACTCTCACCTTCAAGCCTTCTGGCTTCACTTCCCTTTCCACAGAAACCCTTTTCCTCACTGAGATTTCCTTTTTATCCTTAGAGGAAAAGGTAACTATCTATAAATTCTTTCGTCTAACTACTCTAGAATCTTGGAAATATTTACCATCAATTTATGGAAACCACACCATCAGTAATTCTTTATTCAAAAAGAAAATAAATCATGTTAATTACTGGATTAACTTACTCGTTAATCCTATTTTTATTTAAAAATTTAAATGTGTAATTTTAAAATAGTTTAAAAAACTAATCTGGGTGTTACATCTTCCCCCAGTGGAGGTAAAAATCGTCCTTGGTGTTCTACCCCATGCTAGTAAATAGTTTTTGGAAAGCCTCTTGTACAAATCCGTTGTCTTCCCAAGTAGCCTCCTCCGGGCCAAAGTGCTTCCATTGCACTTTAACTTGGGTGATGGCTCACCTCCGGAGTGTTATTTCTCTCTGCTTGAGAATACGTTGAGGCTCTGCCAGAAATTTGATGTCTAGTTTTACCTGCAACCAACAAAGTCTTTAATCAGTCAATATAATACTTATCTCCTTTTAGAGATCCTAGAACCAAATTTATTCCTACCTGAATGTTTTTCCAATGTATTGCATGATTTGGATCATGCACATATCGTTTCAATATTGATACATGAAACACATTGTGCACCTGTATGTGGCCTGGTAAGGCTAATCGATAAGATACCATTCCCACTCTTTCCAAGATTTGGAAAGGTCCACACAACCTGGGAGCCAACTTGGCATAGGTAGTCCAACTTAAGGTGCTTTTCTTGGGGTTAATTATCACATACAAATGATCACCTACATCTAACTCCCGATATGTCCTCTTTCGATTTGCATATACCTTCTGCCTATCCTGGGAAGCTTTTAGATTTTGTCGGATCTTCTTCACTTCTTGCTCCATTTCAGCCAACAGTTCCGGACCAAGCATTAGTTTGGTTTATGGATTGCTCTAATTAATGGGCGTTCAACACTGCCTCTCGTATAAAGCTTCAAAGGGACTCATCCTAAGGGATTCCCAATATCCATTATTGTAGGCGTGTTATACTAGATGTAAATAATCTCCCCACCTTGTGGGTTGCTACATCACATACATGCGTAACATGTCTTCTAAGATTTGATTCACCCACTCGGTCTGTCCATTCGTTTGTGGATGGTATGATGTGCTAAATTGGATTTGTGTGCCCAAAACGGTAAACAGTGCCTTCCAAAAGTCCGAAGTAAAATTTACATCTCGATCTAAGATGACTGTTTTCGGGATTCCATGCAATCTAAAACTTCCCTCATGAAAATGTTTGCAATCTACACAGTTTTGTAATTGGACTGTACTGGAATAAATGGAGCTACTTTGCTCAATCAATCAAATACCACCATTATAAATTCATTGTGTTTCTTCGATCTTGGTAAGCTCGTAATAAAATTAAGGGATATGACCTCCCATTTCCATTTTGGTACAGGTATAGGCTACCAAAAACCTGCTAGATGTTGATGTTCCACCTTGACCTGTTGACATTCCAAACATTTATTCAAGTATCCAACAATATTTTTATGCATTCCAGGCCAAAAATAAGCTTTCCTAATTGCTGTTAGAATTTTTTGGTAACTAGGGTGTCCAGAATAAGAGATTCAGTGATACTCATCCAAGATCAACTCTTTTAAACTCTTTTGATTTGAGATTTATATATTTCCTATAAAGTCAAAATCTTCTCACTATTAATCTTATCATCTGATTTTTGTCTTTGATTTTCTGCTTCATATGTTTACTGCCATAAAAATTGATATTCAGGGTCTTTTTCCGCCGCCTCCTTCACTTGCGCTTGGAACTTAAATTCCACATGGTTGAAGTAGAGTTCATACACATAATGTAATTTCCTACTTAAGGCATCAGAAACATGTTTTTCCTTACCTTTAACATGTTGAATCTCAAAATCAAATTCACTCAGGAATGCATTCCACCTTGCTTGACGGGCATTCAAATCAACTTGTTTAAAATAGCTAGTCAAATTGCTATGATCTGTTTTTAAAACAAACCTTTTTCCCAGCAAGTAGTGCCTCCATACCTTGAGTGCGTGCATTACTACGGCTAGCTCTAGATCATAAGCGGAATAGCATTGTTCATGATCTTTCAGTTTCCTTGACTCATGTGCAATAAATTTTTCGTCTTGGGGCAACACTGCTCCCGCTCCTTCCTTGCATGCATCGGTGCAAACCTCAATTTCCTTATTTGGGTCAGCTACATTCAATATGCGAGCAATAGTCAACATTTTTTTTAACCATTTAAAGTTGGTCTGACATTCGCTGGTCCATTTAAAAAATCGCCCTTTTCGCTGCATGGAGGTAATAGGAAAAGAAATTTTAGAGAATCCTTCGATGAAACACTGGTAATAATTAGCTAATCCCATAAAAGAAAGTATGTTTGCTACGTTTTTTGGTACCCTCCTTTCAATAATAATCTTTATTTTTTCAGTATCTACTACTATGCCTTCAGTAGAAATAACCTGGCCTAAATATTGAATCTACTCTTTATAAAAATCACACTTACTGAATTTGGCATAAATTTGATGTTCCCTCAACATTTTTAGTACCAATCGTAAATGTTCCTTATGTTCCTTCATGGTCTCTGAGTAAATTAATATATCATCAATGAAGATCAGAACAAACTTATCCAAAAATAGATGAACTATGCCATTTATCAAATTCATGAAGGTTGTTGGTGTGTTGGTTAATCCAAACGGTAAAACCACGAACTAATAATGCCCATATTGGGTACAGAAATTTGTTTTACATATGTCCTCATATTTTATCCGTATTTGGTGATATCCAGATCTTAAATCTATTTTCTAAAATACAATTGCCCCTTTAAATTGATCAAAAATATCATCTATTCATGGTAGTGGGTACTTGTTCTTAACAGTGAATTTGTTAAGCTGCATGTAATCCATACACATTCACATCATTCCATCCTTCTTTTTCACGAATAACACTAGTGTCCCCCAGGGAGATACACTAGGACGAATATATCCCTTGTCCAGTAATTCTTGTAGTTGCATTTTTAATTCCATCAATTTAGGTACACTCATTCGGTATGGTGCTCATGACACCAATGTTGTCCTGGGGATTAATTCGATGGTGAAATCGATATCCCTATTTAGAGGTAGTCCGGGTATATTTTCCAAAAACACATCCATAAATTCTTGTACCACTAGTATATTTTCCAGCATGGGGTTTTTATCTTTAGAATTGGAAAATCCTACTTGGATAGCATAAATATGACATCCTTTTCTAATGCATTTACCCAGCTGTGATGCTATGATGGGGTGTAATTGAAGTGGTTTCTTAATTCCTTACAACTCCTGGCGAGTTCCATATTTAGCCTTGAAATAAATGATTTTCTCTTTACAGTCTACCAAAGATCAATGCCCTTCCAACCAATCCATTCCTAGTAATATATCATAGGAACCCAAGGGTAGAACATTTAGTTCAACCTTTATATGCTGATTTCCAATTTCTAAGGGAAAATTTGAGGCTTTAGCATTAACTCTTCTCTATGCCCCAGTGGCTAGCTGTACTAGCCAGGGACTTAAATTTATGGCTCTGCAAGTCACACTTTTCAAAAATTCAGGGATTTACATAACTTAAACTAGCACCAGGATCAACCAAAATAGAAACAATTTGGGAATATAACTTACCTTCGAGTTCTATCATCGTTGGCTGATAATCTGCTTACTGATCCTCGAGTGCCACATTAATTCTTGGTATGTTTCATGCAACATCCCCCACCGTAGAGGCCTCTTGTAGATTGGTTGTTGTTTTGCTTCTCCCGCATCCCCAACACTGTAGAGGTGGTTTCTGGATCTGCCCATGATCTGGTCTGCTGGAAGCTTCAATGGGTCGCTCCTTTGTTGGCCATTTAGGCTTATGCTGGTTTCTTCCATATTATCTATTCGCTGAATTTCTTGCATCATTTTTATAATTTTTCAGATCTTATACCTTTAAAATTTGAAGCATTTTTCTACCCTTTCTTTGGCGTCCAATTCCTACCAGCTTCTCCTTTTACCTTGGACTTATTATAGCACATTTTTGCTTTTCAAATCACCTCATCCATAGTATTTAGGTTCACAAATTCAATCCTTTCCTTCGTGTGAGTAGGTAATCTACTGAAGAAGCACTACACTTTCACATTTTCATCTATCAGGTACAGTACATACCTCAACAAGGAGGTAAATTTAGTTATGAACTCATCCATTGACAATCATCCCAACCTCAAATCATGAAATTCTCGATATTTTCATCATAAAAGCGCTCTGTTAGGTATTTATCTTTGAAATATTGTTGGAACTCGTCCCAAGTCACATTCTGGTCTTCAATTCCTCGCACATTTTTTACTTCCTCCCACCATAATGTGGGTTTTTCCCGTAGATGGTAAATATCCAAACTAGCTTTGAGTTTTCTTCTATATTCATAAACTTGAAAATATTTGTTCAACTTAATTATACATGCCACTGCTACCTCTTCAGCCTCTCCATTGAATGTAGGAGGTTTAATTTTCCGAAATTAAACTTGCAACTCCACTTTCTGTTTTTTCATCTCTTATTGATCTGAAACCTTTCTTGACTCTGCTTCATTATAAGTTCTGTTTTTATTACTTCATTGAGTATGGCTTCCTTTCGGCTTATCATTAGTCTGCCGTCGTTGTTCACTTTCTTCTAGGGTATCCCTTTCTGGGCTTGGTTGAATTGTCCCTTGATTCTATCTATTTGAGAGGATTTTAAGAATCCTCTCCTGCTCTTGCATTAACCTCTCATTATCGCATCTTACTCGAACCATTTCTTCTTGAAATTGTTGCACTGTATTCAGAAGTCTACTGGTTTGCCGTTTTTTTTCCTCAAGTAAT
This sequence comes from Pinus albicaulis, assembly GCA_034641835.2. Lineage (NCBI taxonomy): Eukaryota > Viridiplantae > Streptophyta > Pinopsida > Pinales > Pinaceae > Pinus > Pinus albicaulis. Next base: position 770,723,954 of record CM076581.1, on the reverse strand, counting down.
TTGTTGGTTTGTTGATGCTGATCCCCGCTCAGCTACACCCATATTTCTGGGTTCATATTTGGATTAGGTTGGGGGTGAGATTCCTCGGTAGTTCTGGGAACTTGGTATGCTGACCCCCTTCTCATTGTATTCGTCTATCCCCTTCTTCCAATTTTCTATGCACAATTTTACACACACCAAATGTTATTCATGTGACCCATCTAGGTCCCAGCGTGTGAACGTCGCTATGCTACCACTTGTAACATCTTACATAACTTACGTAAAAAAAAAAAATACTCATATTACCATGTACAATCATTGATAATAGAATAGTAATATTATAAAACTAAATTATTTAATCATATATTATGATTTACCACATATAAAGGCTCGACATAACTGTGCCCTGATTTTTTATACATGTACTCCTACATAGTAATCAAACCTATGGTTTAGACATGATAATAATGTGACTTATGTATAGCAATCAAACCTTGGTTATGGTGGAATTATTTATTTACTCGGGTTCTGTGATTGATTATCTCTTCATCGGTATCAATGGTTTATCATTTAATATTTCATACATGGGTTTTACTCCACATCTTCGTGGCATTGATTGACATTGTCCTTTGGATTTTTTTTGACACTTGTATTGATCGACATCGTCTGTTCATCCTTCAATCTATGACTATGTATCATCCTTGGTGGATTATAGTATAGTCCTTCCTCGCAAACCCTAACTGCTTTGTCGTTTGTGAAACACTGCGAGAGCAGCTCGATCTCTGCAATTTTTTGCGTTCAGGTGTTTTTTCCTCCATCCTTTGTCTCGCCCGGTGACAGGTGAGGATTTTTTTTGATTGAATCATTACATTCGCTCTGTTGCGGAGTTTTTCTTGCTGTTCTAACTCGCATGTTTTCGTTTCTGTCACAGCCTTACGATTTAATCTCGTTTTCATGTTGTTACAAAATTGTGATTGCAAGGTTAAAGTTATGCTGTGTTTCTCTTTCGCAGTCTGCGACTTTGGCAAAGGGTTTGCAAGTTCGGGTTCAATGCCCTCGATTCACCATGGGGGTTTTCATCATTTGTGCTAGAGGGCTCGGCTATCCACCACTAGCACGACCAAGGCAGGTAAAAAAAATGAAGTAGGGTATTCACCCTCACTCCTCTGATTGATCATTTTCATCATTTTGTCTATGCCATGGAATTATTCTCACGGTTTGAGTAATGATTATTTCTGGCTCAGGTTTATGAAATCAGCTCCGGCTGCAACTATGAGGTATAATTGCTTATTATGAATCCATACTTACAGTTTTATGTTTGGTTTATTCCCTAATTTGGAAACCCCATAGCCTTTTAAATCATGTCCTTATATTTATAGGTAACCACAAACCTTGAACTTCATTAATGTGGAATCTTTAAGGTTCGACATCCCACCACGGCTATTGGCTACTTGACCTTTCCTTTTCCAGGTACTTTTGGAATTTACTGAGGGGTCATCGATGTTTAAATTTCTAGTTTTGGTTATGACCCATGTCACCACGTGATGGTTTAAGTTGTATAATTTTTGTGTAAATACTATCATGAATCCACTAAGGCTCTTTCACCGTGAATATTAATCTTCTATCCATTGGTTGGCATACCGTTTAGTCATCTCGATGTATAAATTTTTTCGCACAATGAAAGTTAATTATTCTCTTGAATTTGTATGTTCACGACCAAAAATATTAGTATTGTTTGTTTGTTAAGTTATGTTACAATATTACTTTAGAACCTCCTTATGTTTATCTCAGAGCTGGACAAGTTCGAGCAGTAAATGATTATATTTTTATATTCATATCTTTACCAGGTTTTGGGTCTCTGTCAAGAAGTTTCTTGGTTAAATATTTACATGCAGTCACTTGTTGTTTATGGTTATTTGTTGGGAAAGATACTAAGAGGGGGGGGGGGGGGGGGGGGGGTAAAATAGTATCTTGATTTGTCACTCAAATTTTTACTTTTCTTTTCTCAAAAACCCATACGCTACTTTACAGAACAAAACTAGCGTATATACGCAGATATCCTTAAGGAAACTCGCGTATGCTCAGATCTCTTATTATGCAGATAATTCTTATCTTAGATTATTGCATCATTCACTTATTAGATGTTAGTAAGCAGTAAACATGTACAGTAAGAACAGAATAAATCAACACACATCAGCATCACACATGAACACCAGGATTTTAGGTGGAAACCCAATTCGGGAGAAAACCACTGTTGTCGTCGTCTCAGTCTTCAATATTTATTATAAAGAAAACATCTTACAACTGTGTACTAGTGCAGACTCATACCAGCACGTAGGCACCCACCTGCAGAAGGCTACAACCTTCTCTCGTTTACCAGCCTCTCCTAGAAGGGAGCTACAACCCTCTGCTCTCGTTTACCAGCCTCTTCTGGAAGGGAGCTACTACCCCCTGCACTCGTTTACCAGCTATCACTGGAAGGGAGCTACTACCCCATTACTGAAGGCTTCGACCCTCAGCACCACTGCAGACCATGTTTCATCAATTTTCAAACTGGATCAAACAGCTTCAACTTAACCTTTCATTTTTCAACAAACATACTTTGCCCAGTGCTTCAAACAGAACAGTGAAACCACTGTAACCAGAATATCAGAGATTACCCAGACTTCAGAATAGATATGCAGAAACACATTCAACCATGAGCGACCTTTAGTTCAAATTCCATACGCGCTTTTATTTAAACAGACCCGCGTATACACGCGCTTTTCATTAGACTAACCCGCGTATACATCTGTGCATTTTTCAGTAAGCCCTAACTTCCCATACGCGCTTTTATCATATCAGATCCATGTATACACACGCTTTTTCCAAAAAAAACTCGCGTATAGATCTGTAAATGAAAGCTTTGCAAAACATACCAGATATATAAGCTTACCCAGATTTCTTCATTACCTTCAGCAGACTTTGCGCCAGATCTTCACCAGTTCTTCTTCTGCAGATCATCTTAGAGATCCATCATCATCAGATCTAAGGATTTAGAAACATCCATGGGTGCATCATAGATTCAGATTTATCAATCAAGAACAAATTTCAATCATGCAGATATACTTCAAAGTGAAGTATTCATTCAATACCCAGACACATGCACACCTTTGCACAATGATCTTCTTCTCCTTATATAGGTTTAGCCTTTATCAATACCATAAGTCAAAACCACACCACTTCCAATGGTATTCTTGGACGGGACCAGATAGATAATCAAGCGCTAAATAAAATGGGTCAATACCATGGTAACACCCCTTGGTATTCTAAATTTGGAGCGCAAAAGGGCATACGCGACTTGGAACGTACTTTTCCGCGTGCATACGCGACTTCGCCTTAAAAAACCCGCGTATGCTTTGTGACACATCATATTTATCATTTTTCTGTCACTTCCTTTCTTCTGTTCCTTCTGAGCTGATCTGTAGATATATCATCCTTCCTTTTAACAAACAGATACATCATCCTTACATATTTAACACATAGGTTGCTTATCATAGGCAACTCATCAAGAACAACTTCATCAAATAGGTTGCCATCAAGGACAACACATTGCATCATATCGCCGACAATCTTATTTCATCAAGTAGGTTGCCATCAAGGACAACATATGCCAATAATCTCCCCCTTTGGACTTGATGGCAACCATGATGGTGTTTGATCACCACAACAACAGATAGATGCATTGATTATAACCATTATGCAAACACCATGATATTCTCCCCCTATTCAAACACCATGCTACTCTTCCCCTTTGACATCAAGGGCAAAGGGCGGATCAAAGCCAAGACAATGTTTTTCTCCTCATGTAGAAAGAAGAGCTCTGTAGATCTGATGTGCATTGAAGTTACCATGCTCCCTCTGAGTTCATGCTGAGTCTTCAACATAAAATTCAATGAAGTACATGACTCTATGACCTTTCCTATCACCAAGGACTCATAATTACATCAATGATCCAACCAAGTGGATTTACATATGTGACACAAGTACCCAACCAAGTGGGTTTACAAATTTGAACAAGCCCTTTACAAGACTGAATATTACAATTTTCATCATAGGTCTCAACATAACCTTTTCATCAAATTACAAATATGACTTTTTATAACCAAGACCAAAAAGACCTCAAGAGAGATCATATTTCAGAACCATCATAATGCCAACAATGCATTACATTCAGCAATGCTAAGCCTCCTGACTGACCATCGATGCATCCTTTCACATGACAGGTGCTCCCCTTAACTTGTGCATCTGAACCTTGCTATCCAACGACAAATCATCAAGCATGTTGCTCAAGGAAAATGGAGAAAGAAGCATAATTGTAAGCGGAACACCACTAGAGATGCCAAACAACATCAGAGATACCAAAAGCGACCGCTATGACTATCTGCACGAAAATCATGACCCCAAATGCATTATGCGACAGCAACAATCTATGGGTTTTGCATAAACTAAATTTGTCTCGTGACTTTTGTTTAGAAACCACGTATCCAATTTGATATTTACAATTTACTTGGGTTACGATTTTACAGAAGCGAGAGACTACTCCCAGCTTCTGTCTGAGATATTCAAACGCTTCCCTGGGGAGAGGTTTGGTAAATATATCAGCAACTTGTTCTTTGGAGGGAACATACTCCAACTTCACCTTTTGTTCAAGCACTTGTTCACGTAAGAAGTGATACTTGATGGGAATGTGCTTGGTCTTGGAATGCATAACGGGATTCTTTGAAATACTGATGGCACTTGTATTATCACACATAATGGAGATAGGAGGTGAACATTTGATTTGAATGTCTTGTAAGGTTTGCATCATCCAGAGAAGTTGAGTGCAACATGATGCGGCAGCCACATATTCTGCTTCTGCATAGATAAGGAAATAGGTTTTCTTCTTCTTTGAACCAAGATACCTAACTAACAGGGCCCATATGAGATATACCACTAGTGCTTTTCCGATCATCAACATTTCCAGCCCAATCTGCATCAGTGTAAGCATGAAGAGTAATATCAGCATTCTTTGGATACCATAGTCCAAAGTCTTGAGTTCCTTGTAGATACTTGAATATTCTTTTGACAACCTGAAGATGAGACTCTTTTGAATTAGCTTGGAATCTTCCAACAATCCCAACAGCGTGCATAATGTCCGGTCTTGTCCCAGTGAGATAAAGTATACTTCCTATCATAGATCTATATTCTGGTTGATTCACCATGGGGGAATCATCATGAGAACTGAGATTACATCCGGTTATCATTGGTATACTTATAGGTTTGCATTCTTCCATGCCATACTTCTTCAGAATTTGCTTAAGGTATTTTGCTTGTGATAAGAATATACCATCAGTAGTTTGATGCACTTGCAAACCAAGAAATAATGTTAGTTCCCCAAGTAAAGACATTTCAAATTCTTTAGCACTGTGAAGCAAATTTAAAGCTCTTAGATTCTTCATTACTTCCAAAAATGATATCATCAACATATACAACCACAATCAAAAGTTTATCATTTTCAATTTTTGTGTATAAGTTGCTATCAGCAGACCCCTTTGAAAATCCTTGTTGGTGAATATATTTTTCAAGACGATAATACCATGCCCTTGGAGCTTGTTTGAGACCATATAGAGCCTTTTTAAGTCTACAAACAAGATTTTCATCATTTCCCAAAATGAATCCTTCTGGTTGTTCTATATAAACTTCTTCTTCTAGATCACCATTGAGAAATGCAGATTTAACATCCATTTGATAAATTTTGATTTGTTGAAATCTTGAAAAGGCAAGAAACATTCTTATGGCTTCAAGTCTAGCTACAGGAGCAAAAGTTTCTTCAAAGTCTATACCTTCTTGTTGAGTATACCCCTTGCAAACAATTCTAGCCTTGTTTCTTACAACATCCCCATTCTCATTTAACTTTTTTTTGAATATCCATTTAGTTCCAATGACATTTTTGTTATGAGGTCTTGGTACTAATTCCCAAGTGTGATTCTTTTCAATTTGATCAAGCTCTTCATTCATGGCTTGAACCCAACATTCATCTTTGCTAGCTTGATTGACATTGTGAGGTTCAATAGTAGATAGAAATGCCAGATAGCTCGAAGATCCCACAAGAGTCCTTCATGTTTGTACACCTGATCCCTTATCTCCCAAAATTTGAGATTCTGGATGATTCTTTTGAACATACTCGGATGAAGCCTTTTCTCTAAATCATCTTGAGTTCTTCATTGGATACTCACATCTATATCATTGCTATTTGATGTAAAAGACACCAGTCACCACATAATCTTTCTACATTTATTATCTTTTTCTTCCTTTGAAATTTCTGAGATGTCAAATAACAACATCAATACATTCAACAATCTTCAAAGTCTTTATTAATAACATTTATATGCTCTACTAAATGAAATGTAAAGAAGTATTATCTGCTCTAGGTTCCAAACTTGCCAAGTTTTCATCATTATTTTTGATAAGCATTTTCAAAAACTCAAAGTAGCTTATGAGATGGAGAATTACCATACCAGAGTTCATATGGAGTTTTGTCACTATTTATACGAACATGTGCCTTGTTGAGAATGTTTACCGCTGTATGTGCTGCTTCTCCCCAAAATGTGTCAGGTGTTCCAGAATCATCAAGCATAGCTCTAGCCATTTGTTGAACTGTTCTATTCATTCTTTCTACTACGCCATTTTGTTGTGGAGTTCCAACTACATAAAATTGTCTTTTTATGCCATGTTGTTCACAAAATTCAAGAAATTCATTTGAAGTATATTCTCCTCCTCGATCAGATCTAAGACATTTGAGTTTTAGATCTACTTCATTTTCAACCAACGCCTTGAAGATCTGAAATTTCTCAAATGCTTCATCTTTATGCTTTAGCAACCCAATCCAACACATTCTAGAGAAATCATCAATAAATAAGATATAGTATTGTTCACCACGAGGCGACTTTTTCCTCATAGGTCCACATATGTCAGTATGAATGAGTTCAAGAGGCCTACTTGATGATCCTTCCTTGGCATTAAATTGCACTCTGGTCTGCTTGCCGAATTGGCAAGATTTTCATATGATACTTTCAGGTATAGTAATATTGGGAAGACCACGAATAGCAGTAAGTCTACTTGATTTTTTGATTTGAGAGAAGCTTAGATGTCCCAACCTTCTATGCCATAGCCAGTTTTCTGAAGATTTACTCAAGTAACATTGTTCTTTGTAGTTCTTCAATACATATAGATTGCTTGGAGTTCTTTTTCCTTTTATGATTGTTTTACCTATATCAAGATCACGAACCACACATTATTTTGAACTAAAGAAAACTTCAGTTCCTTGATCACACATTTGACTTACACTTAACAAGTTATGCCTTAATCCATCCACATACATGACATCATTAGCCTTCACCTTATCTTTTAGAAACACAGACCCTTTTCCTTTAATTACAGCAGGATTATCATTTCCAAACGTAACTTTCTTTTCCTTTTCTAATGTACTATATGCACGAAGTTTGGTTTTGTCACCTGTCATGTGTCTTGAGCATCTGCTATCAATGTACCATTGATTTTCTTCTCCTTCTACAAATAATGCTATGCCACAATTTTCAACCTGTAAATCTTTCTTTTTCCATACTTTGGAACTTGAAGAAAAATGCTCTTTTGGCTGAACTTTGCTCCTGCATTCAGATTCTTCATGCCCAAAGTTATTGCAATAAGCACATTCAAATTCATTTAGAAGAGGAGAAATTTTTTTATAGGTATTATTCTTTGTTTCAATATCAGTCCTTTTATTTCTCGCTTCTCTTGTCATGATGGTTTTATATGCAACACATTGAACAGATTTGTGACCAAAATTGTGACATGAGAAACATTGTCCGTTGAAGAAGAAATTTCTACGATCATGAAATCTTCTACTTGAATTTACCTGTTGATTGGTGTTTCTTTGAAAGATATTCCTGTTAGTGTTCTTTGAATTGAGATGATCATGTTTTACCTATAAATATTCTTTATTCCCTTGCTGAGTGGCAGAATTTTGTAAACCAGCTGTAACTGCTTTTAGATAATTTGGTGCTGAAGCCTGAGAATATTCCCTGGTATATCCAAGACCTGTCTTTACAAGAGGAGAGCGTTGTACCTTGATAATATCATTTAAGGTTTCTGATCCTTTAGTAAATCTAAGATTTAGATTCTTTTCTTTCTCAAAATCTTTTCTTAGACTTACCACTTCACATTCTAATTTCTCAATGTGTTTCTTTGCTTCTTCAAACTGCCTTTTCATATTCTCTATGGTTATTTTCCTTTCTTCTAAGATTATTTTACATTCTTCCAAGTGTATTTTGAGTTGATTGTTTTCTTCAAGAAAATCATTGTCCTCTAGAGCATCCACAAAAGTATAATTTTCTTCTCTCGATTCAAATGCCATGAGAAGTCTAAGATCTTGTTCACATTCTTCCTCACTATCAGATAACCCATCACTATTTTCATGAGTATAGTAACTTTTTCTAGTGCTAGACTGGTTCTTATTACTTCTTGCTACTTCTTTCCCTTTTGCAAATATTTCTTTATAAGGACACTTAGCAGCATAATGACCAACTCTTCCACAATCAAAACATTTGAAAGGAAGCTTACCTCTGAACCGTCATGTGCCAAGTTGAAGTTTCTTTACAAAATTTGCCTCATCTTCTTCTGAGATATATCCTAATCCTTATGCTTCTTGCACTTCTTTCCCTTTTGTAGAAGCTCTAAAGATGGCTTCTTTGACTTCATATGGTCCTCCTCTTCTCATTTCATATGCAGTTATTATCCCATGAAGTTGCACCACAGTAAGATTTTGAAGATCTTGTTTTTCTTCAAGAGCAGAAACTTTTGACTCAAATTTTGTCGTTAGAGATCTTAAAATTTTCTCAACCAAAGTAGATTCGGTTATTGTTTCTCCCAGATTTCTCATACGATTTACAACATCATCAAGACGTAAAAAGAAACTAGCAATACTTTCATCACTATGCATCTTTAAATTTTCATATTCAATTCTGAGAGTTTGGAGTTTTGCACTTTTTACCTTTGCATCGCCTTAATAACTTAGAATGATTTTGCCCCAAATTTCCTTTGCTGTATTTAGCTGCATAACTTTGACAAATTCAGATTCAGTCAGACTTCCTGTTATAGCATTGACCGCCTTTGCATTTTATTCATAATTCTTCTTTTCAGTCGGATCTGTTGGTATTGTAGCTGGATATTGATATCCTTGTTGAACAATGGCCCATACATATGTTCCCATAGACTAAAGATAGGATCTCATCCTTGTTTTCCAGAAGATTAAATTACTTCCATTAAAGAGGGGAGGCTTGATAGATGTTGTTCCATCTTGATTTCTCATCTTGCTTGATCTTCCTTCTAGCGGCTAAGCTTTTTCAGAAGGACCTCCTCTGATACCAATTGTTGGGAAAGATACTGAGAGGGGGGGTGACTCAGTATATTGATTTTTCAATCAACTTTTTACTTTTATTTTCTCAAAAACCCATACGCTACTTTACAGAACAAAACTAGTGTATATACGCGGATATCCTTAAGGAAACTCGTGTATGATTAGATCTCTTATTATGCAGATAATTCTTATCTTAGATTATTGCATCATTCACTTATTAGATGTTAGTAAGTAGTAAACATGTACAGTAATAACAAAATAAATCAACACACATACGCATCACACATGAACAGCAGGATTTTAGGTGGAAACCCAATTCAAGAGAAAACCATCGCTGCCGTCGTCTCAGTCTTCAATATTTATTATAATGAAAACATATTACAACTGTGTACTGGCGCAGACTCATACCAGCACACAGGCACCCACCTGCAGAAGGCTACAACCTTCTCTCGTTTATCAGCCTCTCCTAGAAGGGAGCTACAACCCCCTACTCTCGTTTACCAGCCTCTCCTGGCAGGGAGCTACTACCCCCTGCTCTCGTTTACTAGCTATCACTGGAAGGGAGATACCACCCCCTTACTGAAGGCTTCGACCCTCAGTACCACTGCAGACCATGTTTCATCAATTTTCAAACTGGATGAAACAGCTTCAACTCAACCTTTCATTTTTCAACAAACATACTTTGCCCAATGCTTCAAACTGAACAATGAAACCACTATAACAAGAATATCAGAGATTACCCAGACTTCAGAATAGATATGCAGAAACACATTCAACCATGAGCAACCTTTAGTTCAAATTCCATACGCGCTTTTATTTAAATAGACCCGCGTATACACGCGCTTTTCATTAGACTAACCGCGTATACATCTGTGCATTTTTCAGTAAACCCTAACTTCCTATACGCGCTTTTATCAATCAGATCCATGTATACACGTGCTTTTTCCACAACAAACTCGCGTATAGATCTGTAAATGAAAGCTTTGCAAAATAGACCAGATCTATAAGCTTACCCAGATTTCTTCATTACCTTCAGCAGACTTTGCGCCAGATATTCACCAGTTCTTCTTCTGCAGATCATCTTAGAGATTCATCATCATCAGATCTAAGGATTTATAAACATCCATGGGTGCATCATAGATTCAGATTTATCAATCAAGAACAAATTTTAATCATGCAGATATACTTCAAAGTGAAGTATTCATTCAATACCCAGACACATGCACACCCTTGCACAATGATCTTCTTCTCCTTATATAGGTTTAGCCTTTATCAATACCATGAGTCAAAACCAAACCACTTCCAATGTTATTCCTGGACAGGACCAAAGTGCTAAATACAATGGGTCAATACCATGGTAACACCCCTTGGTATTCTAAATTTGGAGTGCAAAAGGGCATACGCGACTTGGCACGTACTTTTCCGCGTGCATACGATACTTCGCCTTAACAAAACCGCATATATCATATTTATCATTTTCCTGTCACTTCCTTTCTTCTGTTCCTTCTGAGCTGATCTGTAGATACATCATCCTTCCTTTTAACACACAAGTTTCTTATCATAGTCGACTCATTAAGAACAACATCATCAAGTAGGTTGCCATCAAGGACAACACATTGCATCATATCGCCGACAGTCTTATTTCATCAAGTAGGTTGCCATCAAGGACAACATATGCCAACAAAGACTACTCCCAGCTTCTGTCTGAGATATTCGAATGCTTCCCTGGGTAAAGGTTTGGTAAATATATCAACAACTTGTTCTTTAGAGGGAACATACTCCAACTTCACCTTTTGTTCAAGCACTTGTTCACGTAAGAAGTGATACTTGATGGGAATGTGCTTGGTCTTGGAATGCATAACAGGATTCTTTGAGATACTGATGGCACTTTTATTATCACACATAATGGAGATAGGAAGTGAACATTTGATTTGAATGTCTTGTAAGGTTTTCATCATCCAAAGAAGTTGAGTGCAACATGATGCGGCAGCCACATATTTTGCTTTTGTTGTAGATAAGGCAATAGAGCTTTGCTTCTTGTTGAACCAAGATACTAACCGGGGCCCCATATAGAATGCACCACCACTAGTTCTTTTCCGATCATCAACATTTCCAGCCCAATCTGTATTAGTGTAAGCATGAAGATTGACATCAACATTCTTTGGATACCATAGTCCAAAGTCTTGAGTTCCTTGTAGATATTTGAATATTCTTTTGACAGCCTAAAGGTGAGACTCTTTTGGATTTGCTTGGAATCGTCCAACAATCCCAGCTGCATGCATAATGTCTGGTCTAGTCCCAGTGAGATAAAGTAGAATTCCTATCATAGATCTGTATTCTGGTTGATTCACCGTGGGGGAATCATCATTAGAACTGAGATTGCATCCGGTTATCATTGGTGTACTTATAGGTTTGCAATCTTCTATGCCATACTTCTTCAGGATTTGCTTAAGATATTTTTCTTGTGATAAGAATATCCCATCTGTTTCTTGTTGCACTTGTAAGCCAAGAAAGAATGTTAGTTACCCAAGTAAAGACATTTCAAATTCTTGCTGCATAGTAGAAGAAAATTTCTGACTCATAGATTATTCATTACTTCCAAAAATGATGTCATCAACATATACAACCACAATCAATAGTTTATCATTTTCAGTTTTTGTGTATAAGTTTCTATCAACAAACCCCTTTGAAAATCCTTGTTGATGAAGATATTTGTCAAGACGATAATACCATGCCCTTGGAGCTTGTTTGAGACCATATAGAGCCTTTTTAAGTCTACAAACAAGTTTTTCATCATTTCCCAAAATGAATCCTTCTGGTTGTTCTATATAAACTTCTTCTTCTAGATCACCATTGAGAAAAGCAGATTTAACATCCATTTGATAAACTTTGATTTGTTGGAAGCTGGAAAAAGCAAGAAACATTCTTATGGCTTCAAGTCTAGCTACAGGAGCAAAAGTTTCTTCAAAGTATATACCTTCTTGTTGAGCATACCCCTTGCAAACAAGTCTAGCTTTATTTCTTATAACATCCCCATTCTCATTTAACTTGTTTTTGAATATTCATTTAGTTCCAATGACATTTTTTTCATGAGGTCTTGGTACTAATTCCCAAGTGTGATTCTTTTCAATTTGATCAAGCTCTTCATTCATGGCTTGAATCCAACATTCATCTTTGCTAGCTTGATTGAAATTGTGTGGTTCAATAGTGGATTGAAATGCCAGATATCTAGAAGATCCCACAAGAGTCCTTATTTTTTGTACACTTGATCCCTTTTCTCCCAAAATTTGAGATTCTGGATGATTCTTTTGAACATATCTGGATGGAGCCTTTTCAGATAAATAATCTTCAGGTTCTTCATTGGGTTCACTATCTATATCATTTCTATTTGATGTAGAAGGATATATGTCACCATCATCTTCATCTGTTGTTTGTTTTTCTTCTTTTGGAGCTGCAGGAGACTCATCAATAACAACATCAATAATTTCAACAATCTTCCGAAGTCTTTTATTGTAACATTTATAGGCTCTATTCCTAGAGGATTAACCAAGAAGTATTCCTTCATCTGCTCTAGGTTCAAACTTGCCAAGTTTTTCATCATTATTTTTGATAAAGCATTTGCTTCCAAAAACTCTAAAATGCTTCATAGTGGGAGGATTACCATACCAGAGTTCATATGGAGTTTTATCACTATTTACACGAACATGTGCCTTGTTAAGAATATTTACCGTTGTATGTGTTGCTTCTCCCCAAAATGTGTTAGGTGTTCCGGAATCATCAAGCATAGCTCTAGCCATTTGTTGAACTGTTCTATTCATTCTTTCTGCTACACCATTTTATTGTGGAGTGCGAGCTACAGAAAACTGTCTTTTTATGCCATGTTGTTCACAAAATTCAAGGAATTCATCTGATGTATATTATCCTCCTCGATCAGATCTAAGACACTTTATTTTTAGATCTAATTCATTTTCAACCAGTGCTTTGAAGATCTGAAATTTCTCAAATGCTTCATCTTTGTGTTTAATCAACCCAATCCAACACATTCTAGAGAAATCATCAATAAATAAGATATAGTATTGTTCACCACGTGGTGAATTTTTCCTCATAGGTCCACATATGTTAGTATGAATGAGTTCAAGAGGTTTACTTGATGATCCTTCCTTGGCATTAAATTGCACTCTGGTTTGCTTACCGAATTGGCAAGATTTGGATATGATACTTTCAGGTAGAGTAATATTGGGAAGATCACGAACAGCTTTAAGTCTTCTTGATTTTTTGATTTGAGAGAAGCTCAGATGCCCCAACCTTCTATGCCATAGCCAATTTTTTGAAGATTTACTCAAGTAACATTGTTCTTTGCAATTCTTCAATACATACAGGTTGCTTGGAGTTCTGTTTCCTTTTATAATTGTTTTACCTGTATCAAGATCACGTACCACACATTCTTTTGAACTAAAGACAACTTCAGTTCCTTGATCACACATTTGACTTACACTTAACAGGTTATGCTTTAATCCATCCACATACATGACATTATTAGCTTTCACCTTTTCTTTTAGAAAAATAGACCCTTTTCCCTTAATGACAACAGGAGTATCATTTTCAAATGTAACATTCTTTTCCTTTTCTAGAGCACTATATGCAAGAAGTTTGTTTTTGTCACCTGTCATGTGTTTTGAGCATCCACTATCAATGTACCATTGATTTTCTTCACCTTCTGCAAATAAAGCTATGCCACAATTTTCAACCTGTAATTCCTTCTTTTTCCACACTTTGGATCTTGAAGGAAAATGCTCTTTTGGCTGGACTTTGCTCCTGCATTCAGATTCTTCATGGCCTAAGTTATTGCAATAAGCACATTCAACTTCATTTTGAAGAGGAGAAAATTTGTTATATGTATTCTTCTTTGTTCCAATATCAATCCTTTTCTTTCTTGCTTCTCTTGTCATGATGGTTTTATATGCAACACATTGAACAACTTTATGACCAAAATTGTGACATGACAAACATTGTCCATTGGAGAAGAAATTTCTGCGATCATGAAATATTCTACTTGAATTTACCTATTGATTGGTGTTTATTTGAAAGGTATTCCTGTTAGTGTTATTTGAATTGAGATGGTCATGCTTTACATGTAAAGATTCTTTTTTTCCTTGCTGAGTGGCATAATGTTGTATACTGGCTGTAGCTGCTTTTAGATAATTTGGTGCTGAAGCCTGAGAAGATTCTCCGATATATCCAAGACCTATCTTTATAAGAGGAGAACATTGTACCTTGATAATCTCATCTAAGGTTTCAGATCCTTTAGCAAATATAAGATTCAAAGTCTTTACTTTCTCAATTTATTTTCTTATACTTACTATTTCACATTCTAATTTCTCTTTATGTTTCTCCTTTTCTTCAAGCTGGTTTTTCAGAGTTTCTATGGATATTTTACTTTCTTCTAAGCATATTTTGAGTTGATTGATTTCATCAAGAAAATCATTGTCCTCTAAAGCATCCATAAAAGTATATTTTTCTTCTCTAGACTCTTTTTCAAATGCCATGAGAAGTCTAAGATCTTGTTCACATTCTTCCTCACTGTCTGATAACCCATCATTGTCTTCATGAGTATAGTAACTTTTTCTAGTGCTAAACCGATTCTTATTCCTTCTTGCTACTTCCTTCCCTTTTTCATGTGTTTCTTTATGAGGACACTTAGCAGCATAATGAACAACTCTTCCACAAGAAAAACATTTGAAAGGAAGCTTAACTCAAA
Source organism: Pinus albicaulis (assembly GCA_034641835.2). NCBI lineage: Eukaryota > Viridiplantae > Streptophyta > Pinopsida > Pinales > Pinaceae > Pinus > Pinus albicaulis. Next base: position 770,708,781 of record CM076581.1, on the reverse strand, counting down.
ACCGTCTTGTGCCAAGTTGGAGTTTCTTTACAAAATTTACCTCATCTTCTTCTGAGATATACCCTGATCCTTTTGTCTCTTGTACTTCTTTCCCTTTTGTAGAAGCTCTAAAGATGACTTCTTTGACTTTAGATGGTCCTCCTCTTCTCATTTCACATGCAGTTAGTATGCCATGAAGTTGCACCACAGTAAGATTTTGAAGATCCTGCTTTTCTTCAAGAGAAGAAACTTTTGACTCAAATTTTGTCATTAGTGATCTTAAAACTTTCTCAAACAAAGTAGATTTGGTTATTGTTTCTCCCAGATTTCTCATATGATTTACAATATCATCAAGACGTAAAAATAAATTAGCAATGCTCTCCTCATTATGCATTTTTAGATTCTCATATTGAATTCTGAGAGTTTGGATTTTAGCACTTTTTACCTTTGCATCACCTTCATAACTTAGAATGATTTTTTCCCATATTGCCTTTGCAATATCCAGCTGCATGACTTTGAAAAATTCTGATTCAGTTAGACTTCCCAATAGAGCATTGACTGCCTTTGCATTTGTTTCATAATTCTTTCTTTCCGTTGGATCTGTTGGTACTGCGGCTGGATATTGATGTCCTCCTTCAACAATAGCCCATACATCTGCTCCCAGAGACTGAAGATAGGATCTCATACTTGTTTTCCATAAGATTAAATTGTTTCCGTTGAAGAGCGAAGGCTTGATAGATGTTGTTCCATCTTGATTGCTCATCTTGTTTGATCTTCCTTCTAGCGGCTAAGCTTTTTCAGAAGGACCTGCTCTGATACCAATTGTTGGGAAAAATACTGAGAGGGGGGGGGGGTGAATCAGTATTTAGAGCTGACTGAAAACACTTTGCTTTTTCTCTCTCTTAAAACCATACTCTACTTTACTAAACCCAACTCGTGTATACACGTGAATATCCTTAAGAAAACTTGTGTATGTCTAGAGATCTTACTATGCATTTAATTTTTTACTTAGATCATTGCATCATTCATTCATCAAATGTTTAGTAAGCAGTAAGCATGTGAAGTAAAAACAGAATAAACCATCACACATAAGCAACACACATGAACACCAGTATTTAAGGTGGAAACCCAATTCGGGAGAAAACCACTGCTGTTGTCGTCTCTGTCTTCAATATTTATTATAAAGAAAGCTTCTTACAATTTTGGACTGGCGCAGACTCATACCAGCACGCAGGCACCCACCTGCAGAAGGCTGCAACCTTCTCTTGTTCTCCAGCCACTACTGGAAGGGAGCTCCAACCCCCTGATCTCATTTACCAGCCTCTCCTGGAAGGGAGCTACGACCCCCTGATGTTAGCATCAGCTTCTACTAGAAGAAAGCTTCCACTTTCATACTAAAGGCTTCAACCCTCAGATCCACTGCAAAACACGTTTCATCAATTTTCATACTGGATCAAAACAGCTTCAATACAACCCCTTAACATCAACAACCATACTTTACCCAAAACTTCAATCAGAACAGCAAAAACATTGTAACCAGAATATCAGAAATAACCCAAACTTCAGAGTAGATAATCAGATACACATTCAACCTTGAACAACCATTAATTCAGATACCATACGCTTTTTTTCTTTATGTAACCCGCGTATATACGCGTCTTTCTCCACACCAACCTGCATATGCTTCATTGCATGCTAGTTTTTATATTTTGAAATAATACGCGACTTTTCTTCACAGTTTCCACATATACATGCACTTTTTTTTCACCAACTAGCATATGATTTCTTTCAAAATCTGTTCAGACTCATATTCAAATCTGAAACTTTCAATTCTGACAATCTATCAGCAATGCAGAACTGTTTTAGATAGTCACTCATCCTTCATCATGTTCTCTCAATCAGTGATTAGATTTGTTCATTATCAAATCAGCAACATACTCCATATTCAATCAACCTAGAACTTCAAGTAGACTTCATTGACCGACAGCAGAGAAAGAACATAAATCACAAAAGTAATATCTGTAAATAAGCTTCAGAAACCCTAACTTCCATACGCGCTTTTTATTAATCGAACCCGCGTATATACGCTCTTTTATCGAGACAAACTAGCATATAGATTTGTAAAGGATAAACTTTGCAGAATAGACCAGATCTATAAACTTACCCAGATTTCTTCAATTTCTTCATCAGACTTGCACAAGGTCTTCATCATTTATTTTGCAGATCATCTTAGAGATTCATCATTTCTAGATCTAGAGATCTTGAACCTTCATCATATCCATAGGTACATCATAGATTCAGATCTATCAATAAACTCTTACCCATTCCATCCAGATATACTTCAGAGTGAAGTATTCATTAAACCCAGACCTATGCACACACTTGCACTATGATCTTCTTCTCCTTATATATATTTAGCCTTTGTCAATACCATGAGTCAAAACCACTCAACCGCTGATGGTATTCCTGGACGAGATCAAATAGATAATCCAGCGCTCAATACTGTGGGCCAATACCATGGTCATGACCCCTGGTTTTATAAATTTAGAGTGAAAATAGATATACGCTACTTGGTATGTACTTTTACGCGTACATATGCTACTTTTCCTTTACAAACCCGCGTATGCTTTGTGACATATCTTATTCATCATTACTCTGGCACTTACTGGAATTTCTTTCTTTGTTACTTCTGAATTGCTCTGTAGATACTTCAGATTTACATCATTAACAAATAGGTTGCTATCCAAAGACAACTCATCAAGTCAGTTTCCATCAAGGACAACTTCATCAAGTAGGTTGCCATCAAGGACAACACATTGCATCATATTTCCAACACTGATTTTCCGACTAGTCTTCGGACATATTCCCATGCACTGTTCTTGATGATGGAGTCATACTCCTCAACCATTACATCAACCCAAATTGGTTGTTGCACTGCTTCCTCAAAAGAGGATGGTTCTATCATAATAAAATTGCTCATAAGAGAAATGTATCTAGTAATCATGTCTGGAGACTGTCTCTGTCTGTGCAGTGAAGTAGGTGCTCCTATATGTTCTACCTCATCAAGTCTCATTATATCATCTTCCATGGTGCGCCTTCTACCATGTCTGGCAGATGGCTCTGCATGAGTGTTTTCTGCCACTCCATGATCCTACGCATGTGATTGCTCGACATATTGAGGTTCATTCTTTGGAACCAAGAGTTCCTCATTTGCATGAAAATCAAGCTCCCTCTCAAGGGACTATCACACGGCTTTCTCCTCATCAAATTTTATATCCCGTCTCACAACAATCATCCTATTGTTTGGAAAATGAAGTTGATAGTTGTGGGGAGTATTAGTGTACCCCAAAAATATCCCAATCTCAGTTGTTGGTTCTAGCTTCTTCCTAGAATATTTGGTCACATGGAAATAGACATATGAGCCAAAAATTTTAAAATATGAAACATCAGGTTTCTTACCATAAAAAGGCTCCTCTGGTGTTGAGGACTATGATTCTGCACAAATATCGTTGTGTTAGATGCCTCTGCCCACAGATGCAACAGTGGGCCCTGATCATGCAACATTGTTCGTGTTGCACCCATAATTGTTCTATTCTTTCTTTTTGTGACCCCATTCTATTGTGGGTTATGAGGCAAAATCAACTCTCTCTGACATCCTTATTTGCTACAGAAGTTATTGAATTCATTAGAGATGTACTCACCACCATTGTCTCTCCTCATATCTTTCACATGATTCCCCGTATCTTTCTCCACCGGTGCTTTGAACTCACAAAATTTTGAGAACATCTAATATTTCTTCAGCATGAAGTAGATCCAATAGTTTCTAGAAAAATCATCAAAAAAGATCACATAATACCTATGCATTGTTTTCGAAGCTGTAGAGAATGATCCATACATGTCTGAGTGAACTCTCTCAAGGATTCCTGGTGTTTGGTTCTCCTTCTCGTGAAAAGTGGCCTTTGCATACTTCCCCATGGTACATCCCTTGCATGTGTCTATCTGCGCAAGAGTACCCTTTGGAATCCTCATCGAAATATTTTTCATGAACTTCAAAGCTCCATGGTGTAGATGGCCCAATCTCCTGTGCCATAACTCACCCTCATCCCAGCTCACCACTTTGTCTTCTTTACCCATCAATGTTGCGCAACCATCTACATCAAGTTTGTAGAGATTATTCAAACTAATCAAAATATTCTTGGCTTGTCCTGTGGCGTTGTGATGAAGGAATGATTTCCTTTCACTAAAAACCACATCATAACCTCTATCCTCCAACATAGCAACTGAAACTAAATTATTTTTCAAGCCTGTTACATGCATGAAATATTTTAATAAGAAGGATTTACCTAACTGTCTCTGGAAAGTAACTGTACCAATCCCGGTAGCATTATACCTTTTTTCATCACCCACTTCGATATGCATCTGGAGATCCCTCTCCTCCAAGCTACTAAAAATTTCTTTGTCTCCCGTCATGTGGAAAGATGCACCACTATACAAGTACCGCACTGATCCCATTGCACTAGAAAGCATGCATGCGATGAGCGAGAAGTCCAACTCAAATTGTGAGGCCAAATACTCACCAGCTACAGATCCGGAAGCCATTTTAGTATTCTTCTTTTGTGGACAATTAGTGGCATAATTTCCATGCTCGTGACAGTAAAAACACTTCATTATGGACATTTCATGCTTATTTCCTTTTTTCCCAGTCTCAGATTTGGAATAGGATTTCTTTCCCTTACCCTTCTTTGCCTTACTATCCAAGGCACAATTTTCCTCATCATCTGTCTTAGATGAGGATCCATCCTTGGTATTCTGCTAGAATTATTATTATACCAAATCTTACCAAAGTCGCACCCAATATGGCAGCTTCTCCCTCCCATTTATAAAGTCCTGATAACTATGCCAACTCTTGGGAAGGCCTAGAAGAGCTAGACTCACCAATTCATCATATGCTACATTAATTACGACACTCCCAAGCTCATCTCGACATTGGAAAAACTTGGTTAAATATTCTGGAATAATGTCGCCTTTCTCCATTTTGAATTTCCTGAGCTTGTCCTTCAGTGCCAATTTTTTGTGGTCACTGCTACTCTGAAACAGATTTTTCAAAGCCTTCCACATTGCTTATGGAGTCACTTTTCCATTGAGACTTGAGACAATGTGGTCTCGTACTCCCTCTAATAAGATCCTCTTTTCCTTTGCAACCTTCTTTTGCCAAGCATCAAGAAGAGAAGCATCTGTTGCTGTGGGTTTGAGAATGCCATTATCAAAGAATTATTTAAACATGTTGTCCTCCGCCTCCATCCTGTCTTTTCACACAATATAATTAGAACTTCCCTCGAGTGTATATTCCAATCTCAAGCCATTGAGAGCCATCTTGATCTGCATGTTGCACCAAATAATATTTCTGCAAATTTGAATGTTATTCAGCACAAACTAAATTTCTTCTCCAATATAGTGATTTCTTGTGCTCTGATACCATGTAGAAATTATACAAACAATATGTATATCAATGGATTCAATCTGATCATGCGATATTATAAAGAAAGATATTGAATCCTTCTACAAATTAATTGCAGAAAATAAACACGATCGCCAATCACAACAAGTAAAGAAAAAAGAAACTCAAACCACAACACAAATATTTTCCCTGGGAAAGCTTACTGCTCAAAACCCCTCTATCTTCTATTGTATATTCACCAAGAAATCATGAAACAATTACAATTCACTCTTCTCACAAGAGTCTCTTGCACTCTCACAACTGTCTCACACTGATCTAGACAAAATCAACCAACACTTAGCCAATTGTTAGCCTATGCTCAGCCTGCCTTGCTTGTGCAATTCATGTGGAATGCAATCCCTATTCTTTAGGAAATTCAGCCTTCCTTATTAAGGGAAAATTAAATTAGACACACATTTCTTATTTAATTTTAACACTCCCTCTCAACAAGAAAGGGATTATCAACTACCCCGATCCTGCCTCTATGGTATTCAAATTTTCTCGTGGCAAGAGCTTTCATCATAATATCTGCATCCTAATCTTCCATGGGAATGTACTAAAGTAACACAATGCACCTTTGAACACAATATCTGAGATGGTGGTACCAGATTTCTATATGCTTGGACCTATCATGGAATACCAGATTAACCGAGAGTTTAATGCAACTCTGGTTATCATAATGTATCACCGTCGAATTCATCAGATGACCAAACAAACCAACCAGAATCTTCATCATTCGGATGGCCTCACATGCAGCCTGACTAGCTGCCATGTACTCTGCCTCGACTAAACTGAGTGCCACAGATCTCTCCTTCCTGTTGTACCAAGAAACTACTATCTATCCTATGCTGAAGATCCCTCCTCATGTTCTTTTTATGTCTGATGGAGTTCCTACCCAATCTGCATCGTTGGAGCCTTGAAGCTTCACTCCCTCTGTCCATCTGTACCATGATGGCATAGTCTCTAGTTCCCCTGATATATCTCAAGACATGCTCCCTGGCCTTCCAAAAGAGCTTGGTCGGCTTAACCATAGCTTGAATCAGCTCCTTAACTGTGTAGAAAATGTATGGTATGGTGTTCACCAAGTACATCGGTGAACCCACAATATGGTTGTAAATAGTAGCATCCACTACCTCACCTGAATTAGAATCCTCCTTCCTCTAGTTTCCTGGAATAGGAGTCTCCATGGGTTTACAGCTCTCCATGTGAAACTTTCTAAAATGGGCCTCATAAGAAAAATGTACAACAAAAATAAACTTTATAACAACCAATAGGATTCAAGATGATGATGTCAACCATGGGGGATGATTCACCATTTTTAAAATAAAAGGGTAAAAATATTAAAAAATAATAAAATAATAAAACTACTTTTTCAACTCGTATTTTCAACTTATCTCCCAAAATTTTTACTCAAATTTCAAGCGAGAGTACTCATTGGATGCGAAATTTAATTCCTCATCCAAGGATTACCCATGTTACATACTTTCGATGAACTCTACTACACGAAAAATGAGAAATACATAAAAAACGTGATTGTAATCACGTTTTTTTATGTATTTCTCATTTTTCGTGTAGTAGGACCCATCGAAAGTATGCAACATGGGTACTCCTTGGATGGGGAATTAAATTTCACATCCAACGAGTACTCCCGCTCGAAATTTGAGTAAAAACTTTGGGAGATAAGTTGAAAATATGAGTTGAAAAAGTAGTTTTTTCATTTTTCCCTCTAAATTTTGATGATGTCATCAAATCTTATTTGATTTTTTCCACTATTATTTTATAATTTCCTTAGGAGGCCCATTTTAGACCTCAAAATTCCCCTAATGATCTTTGGCATACTTTCCTTGAGAAAAAAATAGTTGACCATTATGCTGCCATATCTCCAAACCAAGGAAATAGTGAAGGAGTCCCATGTCCTTTATCTCAAACTTTCTTGCAAGATCCTCTTTGTAAGAAATTATGAGATGATAATCACCTATCAAAATTATATCATCAACATAAAGTACGATAATCAAGAGCTTACCATCAACCAAAATCTGGTACAGGTTCGCATCCGCTTCACTCTTTGTGAAGCCCAACCCAGTGAAATAGCTATCAATCCTGGTGTACCAAGTACGAGGTGCTTGCTTCAGCCCATACAATGCTTTCTTGATTCTGCACACATGCGACTCACTGCCAAAGTTCTCAAAACCTTTTGGCTTCTCTATGTACACTTCTTCCTCAATAACTCCAATAAGAAATGCAGTTTTCACATCCATCTGATGTATCTTCCACCCCATCTACACTGAGAGTGCAAGGATATATCTAATCGATGAGTACCTCACAACCGGTGCAAAAATATCCTCATAGTCAATCCCCTCAACTTTTGAGAATCCTCGGGTTACAAATCTAGCCTTGTAATTCTCCACACTCCCATCTGCCACCCACTTCACCTTATAGATCCATCTACATCCAACCACTGATTTTCCAACTGATCTTGGGACAAATTTCCATGAACTATTCTTGACGATGGAGTCATACTCCTCAACCATTGCGTCAACCCAAATTGGTTGCTACATTGCTTCCTCAAAAGAGGATGGTTCTGTCATAATACACTTTCTCATAAGAGAAATGTATCTAGTAAACATGTCTAGAGACTGTCTCTGTCTGTGTAGTGAACTAGGTGCTCCTACATGTTCTACTACATCAAGTCTCAATCTATCAGCCTCCGTGGTGTGCCTTCTACCATGTCTTGTGGATGGATCTACATGAGTGTTTTCTGCCACTCCATGATCCTCTGCATGCGGTTGATCCACATATTGAGGTTCATCCTTTGGAACCAAGAGTTCCTCATCTACATACAAATCAAGCTTTCTTTCAAGGGACAATCCCATGGGTTTCTCCTCATCAAATTTTATATCCCATCTCACAACAATCATCTTGATGTTTGGAAAACACACCCGATAATTGTGGGGAGTATCAGTGTACCTGAAAAATATCCCAATCTCAGTTGTTGGTTCTAGCTTCTTCCTGGAATCTTTGGTCACATGGAAATAGACAGATGAGCCAAAATTTTTAAAATACGAAACATCAGGTTTCTTACTAAAAACATCTTCCTGTGGTGTACTCATGCCAAGTATCTGATGAGGACTACCGTTTTGCACAAATAATGATATGTTACATGCCTTCGCCCACAGATGCAATGGTAGGCCCTGATCATGCAACATCGCTCATGACGCACCCACAATTGTTCTGTTCTTTATTTATGCGACCCCATTATATGGTGGGTTATGAGGTGCAATCAACTTTCTCCGAATTAATTCTTTTCTACAGAAGTTCTTGAATTCATTGGATATTTACTCAACAACATTTTCGCTCTTTAGAGCCTTCACATTCTTCCCCATATCTTTCTCCACCAGTGCTTTAAAGTCACAAAATTTTGAGAACGTCTGATCTTTCTTCTACATGAAGTAGATCCAACACTTTCTAGAAAAATCATCAACAAATATCACATAATACCTATTCTTTTCTTTCAAAGCTACAGAGAATGTTCCACACACATCTGAGTGAACTCTCTCAATTATTCCCACTGCTCAGTTCTCCTTCTCATGAAAATTGGCCTTTTCATACTTCCCCATGGTACATCCCTTGCATGTGTCTATCTGTGCAAGAGTACCCTTTAGAAGCCCCGTAGAAATTCGTTGCATGACCTTCAAATATCTGTGGTGTAGATGGCCCAATCTCCTGTGCCATAACTCACCCTAATCCCGGCTCACCACTTTTTCTACTTTACCCATTAATGCTATGCAGCCATATAAATCAATATTGTAGAGATTCTTTCTCCTATGTTTAACTCTTTTAGGCATATTCTGTTTTTATGGTTTCACCTGTTTAACTTAAGGCCGGTTTCCCTTGCGAGGGCGGAAATACACGAGCTTAAGAGACTGGTTTCCCCTTCTAGGGCTGTCTAAAAACATGAATTTTCAAACATCAAATCCAACTCTCAGGCTTTCTCAACTGAAGCTGTGGTAGTTTTGTACTAATATGTTTATAAATAGAATTAGAATTATTTAGAAAAAAAAAATATTGTAGAGATTCTTCACACGAATCCCAATCTTCTTAGCCTGTCCTATGGCTTTGCGATGAAAGAATGATTTCCCTTCACTGAAAACCACATCATAACCTCTATCCTCCAACATAGCAATTGGAGCTAAATTATTTTTCAAGCCTGGTACATGCATGAAATATTTTAATAAGAAGGGTTTACCTGATTGTCTCTGGAAAGTAACTGTACCAATCTTGGTAGTGCTATACCTTCCATCATCACCCACTTCAATATGCATATGGAGATCCTTCTCCTCCAAGCTACTGAAAAGTTCTTTGTCTCCCGTCATGTGGAAAGATGCACCATTATCCAAGTACCACATTGATCCCATTGCGCTAGACACCATGCATACAATGAGTGAGAAGTCCAACTCAAATTGCAAGGCCAAAGGCTCACCAATTGCATATTCTGATGACTTTTTTTTCTTATTCCTCTATGGACAATTAGTGGCATAATTTCCATGCTCATGATAGTGAAAAAAATTCACTCTGGACATGTCACGCTTCTTGCCTTCTTTTCCAGTCTCAGATTTGGAATAGGATTTCTTTCCCTTCCCCTTCTTTGCCTTACTAGCCAAGGAAAAATTTTCCTCATCATCTATCTTAGATGAGGATCCATCCCTGGTATTTCGCCTGAATTCTTCTTGTACAAAATATGAGCAAAGTCGCTCCCAATCCAGTAGCTTCTCCCTCCCATTGACATAGTCTTGATAACTATGCAACTCTTGGGAAGGCCTAGAAGAGCTAGGCTCACCAATTCATCATCCGCTACAGTAATTCCAACACTCCCAAGCTCATATCAACATTGAACAATATTGGTTAAATATTTTGAAATAGTGTCACCTCTCTCCTTTTTTATTTTCCCAAGCTTGTCTTTCAGTGACAATTTAATGTGGTCACTTCTACTTTGAAAAAAAATTGTCAAATCCTTCCACATTGTATATGGAGTTTCTTTGCCATGGAGACTTGAGACAATGTGGTCTCGTACTCCCTCTAATAAGATACTCCTTGCCTTTGCAACCTTCTTTTTCCAAGCATCAAGAAGAGATGCATCTGTTGCTACAGTTTTGGAAATGTCATTATCAATGAATTCTTTCAACCCGTTTTCCTCCAGAATTGCCTCCATCCTGTCTTTCCACACAATATAATTATAACTACCCTCGAGTGCATATTCCAATCTCAAGCCTTTGAAAGCCATATTGATCCACTTGTCGCACCAAAGAATATTTCTTCAAATTCGAATGTTATTCAGCACAAACTCAATTTCTTCTCCACTATAGTGATTTCCTGCACTCCGATACCATGTAGAAATTATACAAGTAATTTGTAGAAGGATTCAATATATATCTTTAGCATATCACATGATTGGATTGAATCCATTGATATACATATTGTTTGTATAATTTATACATAATAGGATCCTCCTCGCCTTTCCACTCCTACGGAAAATAAACACGATCACCAATCACAACAAGTAAAGAAAGAAGCAAATCAAACCACAACACATATATTTTCTCAGGGAAAGCTTACTGCTCAAAAACAGTCTATATTCTATTTTATATTCACCAAGGAATCATGAAACAATAACAATGCACTCTTCTCACAAGAGTCTCCTGCACTCTCACAACTGTCTCACACTGATCCAGACAAAATCGACCAACACTTAGCCAATTTTCAGCCTCTTCTCAGCCTGCCTTGTTTGCGCAATTCATGTGGAATGTAATCCCTATTATTTAGGAAATTAATCCTTCCAAAACTATGAAATTCTCATGGGAAATCATATGGACGTTTTACTGCATGTGGGCACCCTACTAATAATACAACTGATAGTTAACATCCCTTTAACCTTTGTATCAACTAGGTCTCCAATGGAACTAACATGCATGCAACTATTAATAGTAAATCATCAGTTACATGACAGATCTTTCCATGTGAATTAAATATGATTTAATTCACTTGACCTCTCATTAGTGAAACAAATAGTTACAACTAGTTAAACTGATTTTAACTCGGTTAATTGAGTTAACTAATTTCTCATGCATTAAACTAATGCACTAACTGCAACTTGGACTCAATAGATAATAAAATCACTCCGCATGCCTCACCAACCACCCTCAACTCGAAATTCATGATCTAACTGATTTCATCACACTCTGTTAACTATTACAAGTGATTATGAGATAAGATTACATTTTATTGTCCAATTTAGTTGAGGGAAAACTAAATTAGACACACATTTCTTGTTTAATTTTCAACATAAAGCTGAGTGAAAGTTGGAAAAAGGAGATAGCTCCTTAGAAATTAAACAAAAATATATGAAAATAGTGCCCCTTGTCCCTCCTTTTCCTAATGTCTACACTAGAGCCCGAAGAGGAAGGTCTACAACTGCAGAATAATCAAAAGCGTAGGTGCTACCGAAAATTCCAGAAGCACATATTCAAAAAATGTTGCAGAAATAATATCAGCCTACATAATCAAATGAAATCAAAATCAAGAGCAACCAAATCCAAATCAGCTGCTGACAGCAAAACAGACTTGGATAATCTTGTTGAAGTTGTAGCACAGATAGAGGGAAAGTAAAAAGGTTTTTGATACAAGTACCTTTTTTATTATGAGTTACAATTTTGAACAACTTAGGTGTCAAGGAATATAAGTCTGCACAGGATTTTCAACATTTTCTGTGTATTTTTGAAAAGGACATAGGGCACTACCGAAATTTCTGGTAGCATTCCATATTTTGCGCAGTTACAGGTTTTTACCGGAATATCCAGTAGCACCTGTTTTAATTGAATTTTGACACTTGTTAGCAATTTCTTCCGAGCCATTTAAGGATAAATAAGAACCCATAACCAAATGTTTTGATCAGTGGTTGTCATTGATGTCAACCCAAGCAACACTAGGGGATACCCCGATATTGCATGGGAATTTTGACCTACCAAATTACTATATTCCTAGTCAAGGATATTTTCGATGGTTTTCACTTGTCGAGATTTTTCCGTTGATATATGACACGCCATGTAATTCTTCACGGTTTGAGAGATATTCATGTTTGAAGTTAGTAACCCCAGTTAGTGGGCTAAAAACCCATGGGGTTGTGGCATGACATTAATAATTGGTTTTGGTAATTGAATAATCAATAATTAATCATTTTTAAGCTCCTAAAGTCCCTTCCATGTTCACTTGTTGAAGACCCTCTCAACCTAAGAATTTATATAAATTGTGATCCTCATATCCTCCTCATGTAGGGATTTCACTACTTGAAATAGGTCATCGTGGAATTTTGGCTATAACGTTTTTTCTATGAAGGTTTAGAAGCTGAAATTTTTATAAGGTGAAGCCAAAATCCCGAGGAAGCCCGTATAAACATTTTAGATCATGGTACACAATATTTTAGATATGATTTGTGGAAGTTAGGGTTTTTTCAGGCTCGTGAACTTCATCTCAAAGATATGACCTTGGGAAAATCATCATAACTCTCTCTCTGAATATCAGATTGGAATTATGTAAAAAGTGACAGATATTGCATGGATTTTAGTTTTTTTTGTATCAATTTCAAAGTCGAATGAGGAAATAGTGACGCGTGGCACGTCGTAGAAGTTCGCTCTACTGAAGTAGTCCATAATTAGGTCATTGTGAGAGATTGGGAATAACTTTGCATTGAAGAATCCAAATTGGATCAGACCTGCGTCATTCGAAAGAAGACTCAGAGTACTACTACAGAACCTAAAATCACATATTGGGGATATGAAATAATAGAGATACACCAGATTCAATATTGAGCTCCTAGAAGGCAAGAAAAAGCTAGATCATGTGTTGTCAAGGGCTGAAAAGGACCAGACTTTCTAGGGTAGAAAATAAAAGCAAGTTGCAATAGAGGTAAGCTATAGATAAGTATATTTTGTATATGCATTTTCATCTATTAAGTGCATTAGGTTCTTCGTATTCTAATTTTTTTTTTCTTAGCAATGACATATGCTCTACAGGATGAGGTAAGTTTTTCTATTATCATGTCATGGGTATTTCCTTGAAGACTTTTTGAAAGTATTATATATTCATCAAGATAAGACTCAAAGCATGATATAATGTTATGAAGAGTGAGAAAGGTAGCATGACAAGAGAAACAATCAAGGTGTAGAACAAAAACAAGAAGTTCACCACATGAAGTGTTCATGTGGGCAACACTGCATACAATCATTGTAAAGGTATCATTGTACTGAATCATTATAAAAGAATAATTGTAAAATTTATACAAGTCTCTATCTGCCAAGAATTGAAGAGGCAGTGTCGGGAGGTCTCAGATCATCATTAGGTATTTGTGTCATAGTTTGGTTTATGTTCTAGTGTGTCTTCTTCTTCTACGTCATTCTATATCATCGTAAAGTGGACCATTTTCCCTGGTATGAGAGTCCATTCTTCATTTATTCTTCTATAGGGTGGTAGGGCGGTGATAGGCTGCCGCATGAAGTCACCAACAGGTTCAAGCTTGTGTAAAATTTAGGGTGGTAGGGTGGTGCTATGGTGAGTTGTAGCTCATTGGCTATTGGGGCATCCGTGTAGTTGACTACTGAAGAATCTCGAGCATTGGAGCGTCCATCCAGTGGGAGCTGGAGAAGAATGATTTTCTATATTCTAGGAAGTTGCAGCTTTCTTTTCAATTGGAGTTGAATATTAAAGAATTATTAGAAAAGCATTCAGGTGGTTTTTGTCCCATAAGGGGTTTCCATCTTAAAAATTATGTGCATTTTTGTTCCTTTTATTTACTGTTATCATTGTACAAACATTGAAAATAATTGAAGATTAACTAATTCTCTGAAATATTAATAATAATACTAATTGAAAGGAATATTGATTCACCCCCCTCTCATTATTTCCAAAAAAATGTATAATACAAGTGATGGTGAGAGGTGGTTATGAGGTTGTTGGAGGTCTCATTAAATGAAGCTACATGTTTATTAAAGACCCAAGACACAAGGAGACAAATTAGCAGAAAAATGGGCATAATGAAAACACACTCAACATTTCAACCCATATTTATTCTCTTCTTTCTTCTCCATCTATCCTTTATGTTAGATTTCGATAGGATAAAGTTGTAATATCTTTTGACATCTATGTAATTTTAGAATTAATGTCTCCTTCTTTTTAGAAGAGATGGATTTGGTGTCTCTCTTGCTATATATACCACTTGTAAATACTATTTCTAGGTTGGATGTTGGTCCACCTGAAGACTGAATATAATAAAAATCCTTTTTTACTTCATGCTCGAGGATTTGTAACTCAAGGAACATCTAATGTGTGGTGTGTCTCTTTTCTTTCTTAATTTCTTCTAAAATATGAATTGCAGCAACTAGTAAGGTGTGAGTGAGAAACTGTTAAAGGATTTAACAGTAAATTATATGTTTTTAGTTTTCTGCAAATTATATGTGTGTTATGTTAGTGTCAGTATTTGAATCCTGCCATCAGTGATCAAAATTCTCTTTTCATATCATTTTAGGAGTCCCACTCAGAAATTTTTTATCATTCCATTAGGGCATGCAAAAAATTAGTCACTGATGGTAGCTCCAAGTCCAAAAATCATCACTCTTCCATAAATTCGATTACTTGTTGACATATCTCCATACCTTGCTAAATATACATCATTCAAAAAATCAATATCAATCATGTTATCTTGATATTCAGTCCTTCAAGGTCTCATTAGGTCTTTTATGTTTTTTCAAGGTCCCATTAGGTTATTAGGGTTTCCAAGGTCTCAATAAAAGCTTCATTCCATTGCATAAGGTCAGCAAGTGAAAGAGTGCACAAAATAAACATCTCTTTACCATGTAAAAATATGATTTGAAAAGATGTAATTATCCTTTCAAATTTGTGATTTTTATCCTGAATTGTAATTCTTATTATAAAAAGATGTGATTTTTAATTTTCATGTTGTAATATTATGTCATTTATATTTGATAAGTACAAGGTTCCCAAGCTGCTAACATAGTTTTCCAAGCATTTCAAAGCACCAAGAAATCAAATCGTAGAGTTCTCAAAGCATATCAAATGATCAATTTTTCAAAAAGAAAGAGTCAAGTGAAAGGATAATGTTTCAAAAGATTAAGTGAATGATAGAGGAAGAAAGTCGTTCCCAAGGCCCAAATCATCAGTGCACCAAGTATAAAATCCCTCAAGGAATCAAATTCATCTTCATTTCTCTCTTGCAGCATTGAGTTTTCACCTCTAGAGCACGAAACTCTAGTTTGAAGGGTGAAACTTTGAGTTTTTTGTGTGGCACTGCGCACCTACCTAAAAATTATCAGTGAGCTCCAAATAGATTGGAATTGCTTTAAAAATTCAGAAAACCATTGCCCACGATCTCCAACAAGCAAGTAAGCCAAAATTACACCATTCCTCTTCTCCTCAAATCAATTTGTGTGGTTTTTAATGTTTATGCAAGATTTGGTGTTTTATTGAGCTTAAAACCCTAGTATCACTATTAAATCCCCAATTTCCATTCCCTACCACCTCACATTCCTTTCCTACATTACAATTGAACCTATCCCTACCCCCTATATCACTATATTCATTTCCCAAAACCATTTTTCCTAAAACCCTAAGACCTACGAGCTTCAATTCCCTAGGATCCAAAAATCCCTATACCTGTAATTAAATTCCCATTCACAATTCCATTATCATTTCTACTCCCTGTCACCTCCCTCATTTCATAAGAGCCTTCCCTCATCTACCTAATTTTTTCCATCCCATTCCCCACTCCCTAAACCTACATTTCACTCCCATTATCTCCCTAGGGTTTCTAACCAAGACACTATGGAAGAGGAAAATAGAGAAATCGGTGAGGAAGAATAAAGGGAAGAGAGGAGGCCACAAAAATGAGGGAGGAACATCAAAATTGAACCAAAAAACACCAAAGAACTCATGGTCTCTCCCATGACTGTGACATGTTTCAGTCATGTAGGATGCTTTGACTATAGTGAAAAAATACAAAGGGCCCAATATCACCCTGTTTTGACCAGGATGTTCATTTCTAATATTCATGGCAACCAAGTAACCCTTGCTGGTGTCACATTCACAGTATCTACATCCATGATAGTAACTGCCAATGGAAATCCGAAAGTTGGTAAACAATTGTACAAACAAAAATACTTGGATGATCATTACTATGAGCCCTACATTAATCTAAGGTACAAAAATGAAGGAAAGAGGGTCTTTCCTTTCTCTTACCTCCTGGATAGGTATGTCCCCATGATGAAATCATCATGAAGTACTTTAATTTTGAAGGAAGTTTCTATAGACTCTACATCTATCATGTCCAAATATTAATGCACATCACAAGGGTCAAAATTCTCAACGTACCTTATTTTCTCTTCAGGAGCATCGAAAAATTTTATTACCTAGTTCAAAAGAGAGATTATGACCACCAAATGAAAATTATTTTTCACCACTCCCTCATCAATATCATAGTCCTCCATCACCTTAATCAATTGAACATCTCATGGAGTAATTTCACAGAAAATGACATCTTCACTACTCCACTAGTTCAAAATGCTCAAGTTTTTCCGCCACCATCTCATCCCTCCACTTCCATTCCTCCATATCATCCCATAGTGCCTGCTTCATCATCAACTCAAACTACTCAACCCATTTCACCACCACCATCACCATTTCATGTGCACATTGGGTCACCAAGCAGAGTTGAGATTAGTAAGGCTAAGAGGGATGATTTGGGCATATTGGAAAAAACATACCAGAGAGGTCATAGGAAAGTGTTTGTCCCACATGTTGTGGGAGGGACCTTGCCTTCTTCATTGAAAAAACAGGTAGACAAAGGAAAACAAAAGGTGAAAGAGGAAGATATTCAATAAGAGATCAAGCATGAGAAGGAAAATCTTCATGAGATAGACATGGACTTTGACGTTGTTGATTTGAGTCAGCCAGATGATTCTAAGATCACTAGCACAATCATCAAAGAAAAAGAAGGCAAGATTATAGAACTAAAAACCAATCTTGAGAGAGATAAATTTTTCATTACCTTTCTTGAGTAGGAGAACCAGTAGCTAAAGATAAAACATCTCATTAATGAAGTGAAATTCATCAAAGCTCAAAGAGAGGCATAAAAATCTAAAGTCTTGCTTGAAGAGACACTAGAAACATATGGTGTGATGGATTAAACAGAAGAACAAGTACCAAGACAAAGGCTTGGGACTAGAGGGCTGAAAAGAGCTCTAGAACTTGAGAAGAAAAGAGAAGTTGAACTTGCAAATAAATTGACATTGAATGAACAACTTGCCATCATTATCAATGAATACTGGGAGCATTGGCTTAACAGGGCCAACCAGCATCTTGAGAAGCTCCTGGAAAAGGAAAGGAAAGGCAATGATATTCAGAGAAGGATGGAAAAATATTATGCCGAAACATTGGGGGAATTATGAGGTCTAAAATGGGCCTCCTAATTATAAAATAATAGTGGAAATAATAAAATAAGATTTGATTACATCATCAAATTTTAGAGGGAAAAAAGAAAAAACTACTTTTTGAACTCGTATTTTTAGCTTATCTCCCAAATTTTTAACTCAAATTTCTAGCAGGATTACTCATTGGATGAAACATTTAATTACTCATCCAAGGAGTACCCATGTTGCATACTTTCGATGGATCTTGCTACACAAAAAATGAGAAATACATTAAAAACGTGATTGCAATCACATTTTTTCATGTATTTCTGATTTTTCGTGGAGCAGGGTCAAACAAGAGTATGAAACATGTGAACTCCTTGGATGAGGAATTAAATTTTGCATCCAATGAGTACTCCAGCTCAAAATTTGAGTAAAAAATCTGGGAGATAAGTTGAAAATACAAGTTGAAAAATTAGTTTTATTATTTTATTAATTTTTAATCTTTTTACACTTTTACTTTAAAAATGGGGATTCATCCCCCATGTTTGACATCGTCATCTTGAATCCTATTGGTTCTTATAAATTTTATTTTGGTTGTACATTTTTCTTTGAAGGTCCATTTTAGACCTCAAAATTCCCCTAATTCGATACAAGATTGCAAGGTCAAAACTTAAGAAGGCTAATGCAAAAATTGAAACCCTAACCATGAAAAAAGAGGAAGGGAGGCTTGATATCCTTACTAAAGCCTCACTCCATGCATAAAATTCATCATCAGTCATCATTCAACAAATTTTGATAGGTTCTTGGACATTGTTTCAAATTTTGAAAATTTTGTGCATTTCAAGGCAGTGTTGTGACAGCTACAAAGCCAGCAGCGCAGCGCCAAAGGCGTTGCGCTTTTGTTTGAGGCATATTTTGGCCAAAATAAGACCACCAATAGATTCATAATGATGAATAGATATAATAAAAGAACTTTTCTAAGGTTTTTTTGGACAACTGGCAGGTGAAAAAGTGAAAAATCATCTTAAAAACCACAGTTTTGCCTCATTTTTCACCTTGGCACTGCACACTGAGCAATCTTAGGAGAGTGAATTTTTGAGGGGTCAAATCACGTCCATTCTGCAAACCAAACCTATATCTGTAAATTAGATAGGATAATATTTCCAATGAGCTATACTGATCTCAATTTGGACATTGGGAACCCATCCAAAAATCAGCTGCAAGTTGGAGGGAGCACCTGGCACTAGGAGGGCACACCTGGGATTTTGAGGGCGCACCTGACTTTTTCTGATTTTTCTCTTTTTTTTCTATAAATTTGATTTCCATCTTGGGAAATCAAGTTTTTACTTATGTAATTGATTGAAGTAAATGTAATTATCATGTTTTTATTGTTACCTAGGGTAAATACATTAGATGAAAACTTATGATGAAGTGTAATGAATCAATTTGCAACAAGTGAGGGATGAGTCAATTTGACCACCCTACACTCTAGGTATTCAACTCAGTTTTTGGTGGAACTGATCCTCTCATGGAATCGACCCCTGAGTTTGTGAGGAAATTTTTTGAGTCCTATATCATGTAATTTTTCAGTCATTTCACAGGTTGGACATTGTTGGATGTTGATGCATTGATCAGAGACTCTAGTGTAATCATTTTTGGCAGGAACGTAATGAAAAGGTTACAACTATTTATTTGGGATACCTATGGTATGGAAATTTAACATTGTTATTCTTATGTCTCATTATATATGAATTTTTGTTTCATGATCCATTTCATTTCTATGATATGTTGGTTTTTAAGTTGATAAACAGAATACATCTCTCATGCTTTTTTTTGGGAAAACCTTCATAGTTTAGAAATAATTCATGCTTAGTCTTTCTCTTTCTAGCTCCTTGCCTTTATAATCCATCCCACTCAAGAAACCCTAAAGTGTTAGGTTTTATACCTACCTTGCCCCATTAAATCTCTGCAACCCTAATCTTATTTTCCCTGACCTAGCCTCTTTGACCTAATTATCCTCATTCAGAAACCCAAATTCAAACAAGAAAACCCCTGTACTTATACCTAGCCTAAAACCCTAATTCATCCAGCCCTCTTGGCTGTGACATTGTGGAGAGAGCCCTCTCCGGTTTGGTAGGTCTAGACACCAAGCCATAAGATTGGTCTACGGTTACCTCTATTGGGATTTCTTCATCAGCCTTAGAGATCTGGCAGAGGGATAACATGTTATAGAACATGTCAGTGAATATTTCATAAAATATTTGTGGAATACTTTATACATGTAATCTATTTTATGAATGTTGTTTGCCTTGCATAAACATAGTTTGTGTAAAGAGCCATGATCATAGTTGTGTGACTGATTTAGGATAAGAATATTTCCTAGAATAGGTACAAGCTATCTTTCTTCTCCATTTGTACACTCTGCTCCCTATATTTCCAATTTAACCACATAATTTAAACTTGCCACAACTTCCCAAATGCATGAAAGTATCAAAGAATATAAAAAATCATTTCAAAATATTTGAGAAGCCATCCCACCACTCAAACAACCCTTTTGAAATTTTAAATGAACTATGATGTGTAAGGCTTAATCCTAATGTAGTCAAGAAATGACTCCTTGCGCTAACAAGGCTAACATAGCAATGTCAAGTAAATTGAGAGCAATAGTAGAAAAAACAGAAATGAAATTAAAGGCAAGAAAAAAAGTTGGTTCATATTCAAAAATTAATGAACAGGAACATAAAAATTATGAAATCACTTCAATGTTGAGGAAATTTTCTAATAGAATTTGAAGGATGGAAACATAATCTAGAAAATTACAAAAAAATGTGAATAGACCACTAGGAATCTATGGAAGACCTTTTCAACCACAAATTTTACAAAGGGAAAGACAAAATAATGACCAATATATTCAACCTCTATTGATGATAAATGATCAAGATGTGGAGTAAATAACGCTTTTTGTAGATGAAATAAATTATTTTGGTGATAAACATCAATAAAATGTTATTTTCCTTGTGAAACAAGTTCATCCTATAGCTCATAATATATAATCTTCTGAATTTTCTAAATACCAAGCCTTTTCCGAGTTCTTGATTGCTAAGTTAAACAAAACATATGATATAAGACCAAGACAAGGCTCAGGTAGACCTATAAAGAAAGTTACCTTTGATCTTTCACAAGATGAAATTGCTGAAACTTTATCTCCACGATCTCAAAAGAAACCATAAGATCAATCTACAATAGAAAACCTTGTGCCACCTATGTTCAATGTATAAAAGGAGCTTGAAAAAGTGAAAATTCCAATCCTTTATCAGAACTCGAGATAAATATTGGTTATAAACAACATATGTCCAAATGGATCCAATCCTCAAGTGTGGATGATGAAGGATATGTAATCAGTTTACAAGATAAAAAACACTTTGCTATTTTTGGACCAATTCTGGATGTTCAAGATAAAATTTCTCCCCCTTTCTATTTGACTCTAAAGATTAATGAGGTTCTCCTCTATAATTGCATGTTATATTTTATGGCATCTTATAATCTAATGCCAAAATTTTTTATGAAACAACATCAGTTGCAAGTGACAAGAACCTACCATGATTTATATACATTTGAATAAAAAAAGGTGCAGTGTCTAGGGCTAATCAAATATCTGGTAGTAACTTTAGCACATATTCCTATTAAAAGTGTTTTTATGGATATAGTGGTTACCAATATTCCCCCAAAATTTGGTATGTTGTTATCAAGATCTTAGTGTGCTAAATTAGAGGAAGTTTACAAATGGACATGTCATATGCTACCATCATAGTTTATGGAGGAGGACATCTAAGGCTATACAGAGAAGTGAAATACATAAAGTTTCTGTGTAATTCTATTCAACCCATAAATAATCCTATATATGTTGTGGACCAAGATTTAGGATGTTTCATTTTGGCTATAAATGATGAATGCAGTGTACATCATAGAATTTAAGACATTGTAAATATTTCTCAATCTTCAAAATATGATGTATGGAAAATGTATTTTGATGGGATCTTTCTAGAGAAGGGTATGGATTTGAGATTATTTTGGTTTCACCTGAAAATAAAATGGTTACGATCTTTTAAACTATACTTTGAGGTCGCAAACAATGTAGAAGAATATGAAGCTTTGATACTAGGATTGGAACTGACCAAGAAAATGAAAGTTCATAGATTGTCAGTATTTGGTGATTCTGAATTAGTGCCGAGAAAAGTTAGAAATATATGTCAAACAAAACAGCATAGATTAAAAGCTTACAAAAATGAGACATGGGATTATATAAAGAAATATTTTCAGGCTTTTAATATTGAAGTTGTACCAAGAGAGGATAACATGCAAGACGAGTCTTTGGAAATTTTTGCAAGTACTTTAAAGTACCTGAATCTTTTCAATTACAATATCAGATTGAGGTTAGGTATAGACCTTCAATCCCATATAATTTAAAGAATTGGAAAGTTTTTGAATATGATGAACAATTGAAAAAAAAAATTGCAGGCTATTAAGGAATTCTTGTTTACATATTGATGAGGAAAACAATGAAACGATCAAAGAAAGTATTGTTGATTCATAAACAAGTTTCAAATACAAAACAATTGACCATGAGATTATTTAGTTATCCAAAAATCCTTTTCCTAAAGGATTGGTTCCCCATGAGAGATTTTTTGACTAGAACAATGTTATAAAACCTTCAATGTTAAATTCACAACAAGATGATGTACACGATTGTAATATTGATACAAAAGAAGAGGTTAGAAACATTAAAATTTTAGGAACACTACCATAGGAGATTAAAGATAAATATATTAAGTTATTTAAGTAATATAAGGATGTGTTTTCATGGAGATATAAATATTTGAATATTTATGCCACATTTATCATTGAACATAATATTCCCTTAAAACTAGGAGCTAAATCATTTCAGTAGAAATAGAGGAGGATAAATCCAATTCTGCTGCCTATAATAGAAAAGGAAGTAAAGAAACTACTTGATGCAAAAATTATAGTTCCTTTAATATATTATGATTAATTAGCCAATCTAGTTCCTATAAGGAAAAATAATGGAGAAATTAGGCTATGTGTTGACTTCAAGAATTTGAACAAATTATAATTGAAGGGTAATTATCCACTACTAGAGATGGACCACATGCTTTAGAGAGTAGCAAGCTCTAACATAATTTCAATGTTAGATGATTTTTCTGGATACAATCAGATATTGGTTAGTGAATAAGATAGAGAAAAGACAAATTTTACAACACCATGGTAAATTAAATAAAAAAAGTTGTTGGAAAAGTAAAAAAGTTCATAGTAATTTACTTTGATGATTTGACTGTAATTTCATAATCTGATGCAAAGCATATAAAACATTTTAAGAAGGTTTTTGAGAGATACATAAAATTTGGGATTTCTCTTAATCCCAAGAAATCAATATTTATTTAAAAGAAATAAATTTTCTAGGTCATATTATTTCAGAGGAAGGCGTCACAATAGATCCTAAAATAATATCAACCATTCAGTCAATCAATTTTCCAAGGACGAAGAAAGAAATTCAAGCATTTTTAGGTAAAATAAATTTCTTGAGAAGATTTATACCTAACTATGTAGAGATTCTAAAGGATATTATAACTATCCTTAAAAATAATCATGAAGTTGAGTAGAATGCACAAGCCAAATCTTCCTTTGCTCAGATCAAAAAGGCACTTTCAGAAGCACTAGTATTAGCCAATCCAGGTTATACAAGGCCTTTCATTATTTTCTCTTTTACACCAGATAGTATAATGGCAGCAATATTATTACATAAAAATGATCATTATGAAAACTCAATTTTTTTCTTAGAAAATTTATGAGGGATGTGGAACTAAAGTATGAAAGAATTGAAAAACAAGCTTATGATTTGGTACAAGAATTAAGAGATTTTAGAATCTACGTGTTGCATTCTATAGTAATGGATTTTGTCCCAATTAATTTTGTAAATACGATACTCGCTCAACCTAATACAGATGGGAAAAGGGGGAGGTGGATATCCATAATCTTGGAGTTTGATTTGGATATCAGACCAACAAAGCTAGTAAAAGGATAAGGATTGGCTAAGATGCTAGCATAGTCAAATTGTAAAGTTTTGAGCATAAATTCAATTATGAAAATTTCAGGTGTTCTAGAGGAGAAGAATCCACAGAAACCTTCTCCTGTTCCAGAGGAGAAGAATCCACAGAAACCTTCTCCTGTTCCAGAGGAGAAGAATCCATAAGAACCTTCTCCTAGTTAAGTTCCATCTCTAATCCCTTTGCATATTGATTAAAAAAAATTATTATTAGACTCGCATAAAGATATTGTACATTTTCTGAGAGATTTTGAATATCCTATTGATTTCAACAAAAATCAATGTAGGTAGCTTAAGCTTAGAGCAATGAAGTATTTTATACTTAATGAAAATATGTATTGGAAGGATCCATTGAATATTCTCTTACTATATTTAACTAAAAGTGAAACAAGAGAGGTAATTGAGCAGTTTCATGAAGGTGTATGTGGATGCCACTATGATTGGAAAACAAAGAAACACAATATATAGAGGGTAGGATTTTGTTGACTTAAACAATTTTCCCAAGTTGGTGTGAAAGTACGAAGTTGTATTCCTTTCCAAATGTTTGTAGGTAAACAAAAAATCGTCTCTCCCTCTTATTCCAGTGTTGGTAGAAGCTCCTTTCGTATAATGGGGTCTAGTTTTCCAAGGATTCTTGACCCCAAAAAAACAGGTTTCTTCAACATCTTCTCTTGCTTCTTTATAAATCGCCTTCAACCAAGGTAAAGAAGGAGATTGATCAATAGAATGATCTTTTCAGATTTCAAGCTTCTACGATCTGTATTTTGTAGTGGAGTAGTTTCCGGATCCATCATTTCGAACCTTCTACTGAGGTTCATCATCAAGGTAAATGAGAAAGATGAGAAAGACCAATCTCGGGGTAGGGGAATAAATAGGTGAAGGTAGGTGCAAAAGTTTGAGCCAACAAGGTTATTTAATTAAAATGAATTTTATGAAATTAGTAACATATATTTATATTTATGAATTAATAAATAAGGTTTATTTTATAATTTCTATAATATTATGTAATTTAGTTAGAGCATAGGTGAAATTTTATAAAATATTATGATAATGTAATTAATCTTGAGAATTAATATTTACTTATAATTTGTGAATTTAATAAATTGAATAGGTTGAAAATATATTTATAAATTTTAGAATGAAAAGATGATATTAGAAAGGAAAAGGGGATAAAAAGAGAATGAAGCAGAATGAAGAAAATGAGATATTATTTGATTTAAGGATTATTTAATTTTAGGAAAATAATTAATTTCAAGTTTTATAAATTAATAATGAATCTTAGGATAAATTATGGCTAAGGAGGGTTGGGAATAGGTTGAGGTAAAGGGAATAAATGATTTAAGGTTAGGGTAAGATAGGTTAAGAAATGAAAATTGTTAAGGTAATAAATACATTTAACACATAAATTTTTAGTTTTGAGAAGGGGATATCTTAGAAGTCAATGTTCCATCCTTCATCCCGATTGAGGTTGTTGGGGTGTTTGTTGATTTCTATGGCCTCTCTAAATTTCCTATGAAAATAATGGTCGATTTCAGAAATGAGGTGGGAGTTTTCAATTTTAACTCAATGTAATGGATATGGAAACTACTCCACTATAAAATGATCTTGTTCACATATGGTGTAACTAATCAATGGGCATTCCCTCAAAGGATGTTTTTTCCTACACTAAGAGCAGAAATTGGACAATTCTTTATCAACTTATCTCTATTTTTATTTTACCTGCATCATATGAAGCTGAGAATACATCAAACTAATAATTTTAGTTCTAATTTTTTCTAATAAATTTCCAATTTCTGCACAAGTTTCTCCACTATTTGTTGTCTTTAAAACATTGGCAGAGGGATTTGATGTTGTGGTATGATTTCTAGCAGATCCTCTACAACACCTTTGACAAAGTTGAACGACTTCATCATATGGTTCCCTAGTTATATCTCCTTTCCCCAAGAGGTTCAATGTATTTATATATTCGTCCCTCATACCTTTAATCAAAATGATTTTTACTATCTCTTTATCCAAATCACTATAATGGGGCCTTTTCAAATGGTAAAGAAGACGGTCCACATATTATTCTAAGTTCTAGTTTGGAGTTTTTCAAATTCTAAATATTTCATCCTTCAAATCCCTATATCAACAATTGTCCTAGTATTTTTCTAGAAAATATTTATTCATTGCATCCCAAGTATTTATAGTTCCCACACCGAGTCCCATAAACTATCTTAATGTTTCTCCTTTCAATGTGAAGGAAACAACTTCAATTTCCGTTGCTCGGTGATCTAGAAATAAATTTTGCAAAGGTCATCAAATTCAAATAGGAACATATTAGGGTATTCTGAGACCATACCTTGGAATGCCGGAAGTGCAAAAAGAGGTATATTCTTCATTGGAGCCTAGCCTTGAAGATCCCCAATAAGTAAATAAAAGGTAGTAACTGAACTTCTTGACATGGGATTTGTTTGAAAATTTTGAGCACTATTATAGGTGCTTATCTTGGTCAAGGATTATGTTCTTCCCTTGGTGATAAAAGATGATCATTCTTCTCAGGTGGATTTGATGATCTTAAAGAGTCCCTGGTAATCTCTGTAACAACAAGTTATTTCAGTGCACTTCCTAAATCCAAAGTAGGATAAACAAAAAAATATTCTTCTAAAGTCATTCCCTGGTAATTTAAATATGTATCTCTGTAACCTTCCATCAGAATCTAATCTTCACCTCCATTTATTATAGAAGGGCTAGAAATCCCAGGGCTCATTTATGAAGAATCCCTGAATTCCTCCTCCTTAGATATAAAGAATGTATCAAGAGTTTATGGCTTTTATGGAGTAATATTAAATTGTATCTTTTTATTTATTACACTCCCTTGAGTGGGAGGTTATGCTTCAACCCTTGAAATTATTTCCTATAAATAAGTTTTCCTTCCTAGATCCTGATTCTTCTTTTTCCTTCCACGTCCTCTACCTCTTGCATGATTAGTAGGTTTGGGGGCACTGTATTTATCTTCTTCACTAATAATGCAATGAAATCCTATGTGCCCCAATCCAGATAATGTCAAGCCCACTTCAGTATATTGAAGGGATGCACAAGTTCTTACTTCTCCTCTTACCACCCAAAAACCTCAAGATCAAGAACACATTTATCACACCTTTAAATCATGCACATCAATGACCAGTCACACATGCACCTCTAACAACCTTCCTCAACAATGATGCCAAAAATTCAAGTGAAACAATTGTTCCTTTAATTGGAGCAACAAATTCACTATTACATTTTATTTTATTTTATTTTATTTATTTATTTATTTATTTATTTATATATATATATATATATATATTTTTTTTTTTTTTTTGTGTCAGGAGGGAAACCGGTAACTAGAACCATACAATCAAATCTGCCACACATGATCACATCGCGCTGCTGCCAATGAAAACCCTCCTGGCTAGCATCATCCCCCGCTGACAATACACAACAAGTTTCACAGGCTTACGCCTTACGGGCACCCACGGGGTTTGAACCGGTGACCTTTACAAACGAGTGCCTTAACAGAACACTCAATCACCAACAAGCCGCCACCCCATGGGTTAAATTCACTATTACATTTAATTATCGATCCAGTTAGGATTAATT
Source organism: Pinus albicaulis (assembly GCA_034641835.2). Lineage (NCBI taxonomy): Eukaryota > Viridiplantae > Streptophyta > Pinopsida > Pinales > Pinaceae > Pinus > Pinus albicaulis. Next base: position 770,681,090 of record CM076581.1, on the reverse strand, counting down.
TTTATAATATTTTCGTGCAAAGTCTATGCTAAGGCAAATGATGACTAGTTAAAATAATCTCAACCAAAAGTCATTGCACACTCACTCTCAGTAATCATAAAAGTTGTTACAAACTCCACATAAATTCAATGAGAGGAAATTTTGCAGAATAAACTACTATATCACTCTACCACTCTCTCAAAAATCCTAAAAGCCATCACCCATTCAATTCACACACATAAAAGAAAGTGCAATACAAACTATAAAAACAATGCAAATAATTCACTACCACAGTAAGATCTAAGACAGTTCCATGACTTAATCTGTCACACCATCCAAATATTACTACAATCAATTAAATTACATAAAAATTAATTGTAACGACAATAGTAACAAAAATCACGTAACCGAAAATAATTTAGGCAATTCATTATTATGCTCTAACTAACCAATGTTCCCTTCTAACAAGGAGGGCCCTTCCTCCTCAGCATGGGCTAGTGCACTAAAAATCACAAAAGCTAATTGAAGTAAATTATTGAACCACAAAGTTGATCCATTAACAAAATTATTAGGATTACAAAGATTTGGTGTTTTCCCCTTCCAATCCTATTATTTTATTCTTCGCTTTTTAGCCCTCGTGGGAAAACAATCTTCTCTTTTATAGATCTTAATTAAAATGAGAATATCATCATGAGAATATTTTGATTCTCAAGTGATATTAAAATAAAAATATATATTAACAATTAAACAATGATTTCCATGGAAGGGATGAAACTATAACAATTTCCCTTAATTACAAATAAAGTTACAAAATATCTCAACCAAATGATATGGATGCTCCACAGATATCTTGAAATGATTAGTTGTGTATTTTGACTTTGATGCACTCCTAGATCCAGTCTGATTAGGAAAGGCAACAGGTGCTTATGGAAATTTTTTGTATAAGAGAAACAAATCATAGAACCTTTAATACAAATTGGTAAAAGAACTGAAATGTAATCCTATAACAACAAGCTTCGACAGACCATTCATACCTGAAGCAACCTAGATATTAGTTTTATGAGAAAAAGTAGCCTGAGACAGTAGTTATAATGCTAAATTATAAGTAGAATTGGAATAAGAAATATAAAATGAAAAAGGACATACTTAATTGATTAATGGTTGTTACCATAATACAATATGGGCATGTTGGTAAAAAAGGAGTAAAATAAATAGGAAAATAAGTAGGAAAAACATGAAAATTTTTAATGTTCCTTTTTCAAGAATTTTTGCAATATGGTCCAAGGGGACTCTGTATAATGAATCCAATGCAAAAATAAGATGAAAGGGGACTTGTATCCCTTATTTAATACATCATACATTACAATTCTAGAGTTTGAGCTCAAAGAAATCCCTCAAGGTAGGTTAAACATATCTCCCACCCTTTGGTATCTTGGAAAAGTGCTCAAAGAGTGAGCTACAACAACATAAGAACATAATAATGAAACTTTGAAAATATGAACATGTCCATAGAGGGAATATTATGCAGCCAACATTATATTATTATCTCAGCATTAATACACAAGAATATCATGAGGGAAAAGCCACTCAAGCTATTGGAACCAATCTCCAATGATCAAACTATGAAATACATGAGATGCTGCAACTGCAAAAAATTCCTGAAAGAAGTGACTGCACAGTCTCTATGAGAGTAGTAGCTGCTGAATACATAAAAAATGATAATGAGGCTGAAGGATACAAAGAAATTCCCAAGAATAGGAGAATGGGCTCCAATACAAGATTCCTAGCCAATCTAGGAGAGATTGCTAGAAATGTCGGAGAATGTACAATGTGACAATTAGCTTGTTACCGCAACTGAATCAAAATATGAAATTAGACTATAGAAGATCTGAAATGATGATTTCCTCCTCTAATAGTGTATCTAAGCAAAATTCTGATCCCTTTACTCATAAAAAACTCCTCCTGATGAGCTCAAATGACCCTCCCAGCAACTGCCTGCAAAAATAACGCAGATCTAGCTGGAGACTGTGCTGTGAGGGAAGAAGGATGGTTGGCCTGATTCCAATGATATGAAAATAAGCTTGGGATACCTCCTCTCTGATCCTCCAATAGATATCCAAGCCCTCCACTGGAAAAAAATTCAAGGAATGACTCAAGAGATCCTCTTTTATTGCACCCTGCAGCACAAAGTTATCCTGCTACAGGAATAATGTTGTGGCTAAAGGAGGTAGCTTTGGCCAAATTCCGAAATGAGGAAATATGGCTCTAGAACCTCTCCTTCCCTGAGGATGAGGTAGGGATTCCTGACCGGGAACACCCTTGTGCTATGCAGCGTTGCACCCTTGCTAAACAACAAGAGGAGCGTAGTCTCAACAGACCAAAGAGAATAATAATCAAGCATGAATAAAAATGGCTCTCCTCATACTCATATATTGCAAGTGCTCCTCTCCACCATGGGTCCCATACACATGTGCCTTCTAACTCATGCAAGTGATCCTTATCTAAAACTGCGCAGTCCTTCAAGGAGATACATTGTATCTAGACAGTGCATGTGGACTTGGTCAAAATGACTAGATCAAACCTGATCCAATCTTGTTCATACCATGTGGTGCTCAAATCAACTACTTTATTCTTCCTCCTTTCACACAAGGAGTTTTATTTCTCCATCTAAGAGGGTTAAGGTGTCTCCTTACCCATTTTATTCAACAAAATGGAAATATGCAAGCTATAATATTCCTTTTAGCTTGAGGCTAAAATTTGGGAACATTACAGTCCTCCCCTCCCACATGTTGCTTGTCCTCAAGCAACTGCATAGAGAGAAAAAAAATTATCCCCCTTTTCTATTGTGGCCTCCTCATTAACAATCTCCACCACTGCTCAAGATATCCTACAACAAATATGTCCTCCAATGCTTCCTCCTAAGTATGCAAAACGGAATGGTGCACATCTTGGAAAGATAGAAGGTGTAGGTGGAAACCTTCTTGCTATGCTATGGCCTCCTCAATGTAGGAGTGATGAAATGCATGGGAAATTTTTTTCCACAATGATGATCCTCTCATCCATGCTATCATCCAAATAAAAATCTCAACCCCTGGTTTATGCAATGTGTTGGAGCTGAATGGAGAGTTGGGCTTTTGATTCTGAAGATGTTTCTTCCTCCATTTATGGTACATATGGGGCTGAATCCATTCTTGGGATGAAATGGTATGGCCTCCAAGAATGGCCCATGCTTCCCCATCAAGAAATTTAGCCATGAGATGCCCCCTCAAATTCTCCAAGTGGTTTTTCCCACAAGAAGAGAAAAGTTGCAATGTGGAAATCATGGTTTGCCCATGGTGTCTCCTGCAATTTAAAACATGTACAATGGGGAGGATCATGCTCCCAATGAGCTGTCCCAATACCTCCAACACTCTCCAAGTAGTGCTCCCTATAAATGTATAACCATTAGCAACACAAGGAAGCAACATGTAATGAGAACAAGTTGTCATAAGACAACTAGAGAGTGGGTCACTGCACCACTCATGGGACCAACGCAGTGAGCCTCCTGCCTGCATCAGAACTAAAAACAGCAAGTGCTTTCCCAACCACTTTTTTTCTGTCACAAACATCTCATAAGGTGAAAACATGAAAGTACAAATTGGTTCCAATGGTGCACACCAATAATTATGTGGCTTCCCCCACAAACCCTCATAAAAATAACCACTCCCATTGCTGCAATGGGCCACAAGTACATCATAATAAGGAGCATAAGGAGATGTGATCAGCCTTAGCTCATCAAGCTTCCCATATAAAGTAAAGAAAGGTAAATCAAAATGAGAGTATATACCTTCTTTACTGTGTACTCTGGTCCTTGAGCTGAATTGGCTCCTCTGAATGCTCTCCCTCACCTCCAATGAGTAGGGAAATGGTTGTGTCAACCTCTCTAAAATTATCTGGGCTATGCATCTATCCATATGCTGATATAGATCATGCTGAATTTCCTCCCAAGTGAACTCCTCTATCAAAGAAAAATATGCATCAAAGTGCATAGCTAGAAAGCCCTCATGTGTTGCATGCAACAACTTCTTCTTGAGCTCAGAAGCTTTGGTCAAGAAAATTATGCCATATGAATAGATGATCACATCCTCTACTATATATTCGTCATCTCTTCCTGGGTCATCAATATTCATGCATGCATCTAGATCCTTGGAGTACTCTACTAAGAGTTGAGACCTCCAATCTAGATCTATCCTCCTCAGAGACAGCGCTAGTGATCTGCAATGTGGTGCTCCCCTCAAGCTGCTGCCTGCTACTTTGACATCCTCCATGCCAAATTTATCCTCCAAAATGTTGCCATGCCCACCATGCAGCTGCTCATGCTCCAATAGTAACAGTGGCCTTTGGAAGTTGGCCTCTCATGAGAAGCTGTCATCCAAAAGGAATCTCCCAAGATGGGCCAAAGTATGCATGAGTGGCTTTCATCCACTCCCATGTGTGGAAGAGTCCTTCCACAAAGGAAGTATCCTCCGTCTCTCCAAATATGTGGAGTAGTCATCTGGCATCATGAAGATGCTCTCCTCCATCCCTGCAGCAACCTCTGTCAGCGCAGTATGGGAAATGAGAGTGGGTGATGATGAAAATGAGAGAGTGCCTCCCTCCTCCTTAAGTTTATCCCTAACTCTTTGCGCTATGCTGGACTCCCCCAAAGTCTTCACCTCTCAAAAATCCAAGAGTGGTGAACTATATGACAAGATGTCCCTCATCAACCCTAGATCAGGGGGCCTCCCAGGTGGAATTCCTCCACATAGTGAGACATCTTGTTCAGAAGTGGACTGTATATATGAGTGGACTGATTTTTCCCTCTCTTCACTACACTATATAGTCTCTTCTCTTGTGAAAAAACTTTCCAGAATAGATAAGGGTGTATCATCCCTTAATGTTGATCCTTCTCTTCCTCCTCCATCTCACAATCCCCGAAAACTGCTGCATATGGCTCTGGAATTGTGCCCTGGTTCCCACATGTTGAATCATTTGCAACTTCTTGTAAAGACATAAGGGCTCCCTTAATGGAAGAAATGGCTCCATTTTCACCTCCATGTGGTGATGGATCTCCTACCAAAGGGACAACGCTATTAGATCTCTTATGCTCATCCTCCCCATCAATAATTGAGAATACCTCATCATCAAGGAGAGACCCCAAATCTTGGTCATCCTTTGAAAGAAGTACCTCCATGTCTTCATAAATGGAAGAGTGCCCTTCACACAATGGGGATATTTCTCTTAGCAAGCCATCATACATATTTTCATCCCCTTCAAAAATATGGAATGGAGTTTGTTTCATGGTTCCCTCCAATGCATGAAAAGTGTTTGAAGTTTTGATACATGATGTTTCACAATGAATTTTATCAAATTCCCTCACCAATCCCTTAGTGAATTCATAATATTTTTTTGCATGACAATATGAAACAGAATTTTCAAACCACCAACCATGAGCCATACCTTTCAATTGCAGCGCTGCTCCTCCAATGGCCTCATCTTCTATATCCATTCTTCCTGCAGTGCAAGTGGGAAATGAACTGCGCTATGGATCTACATGTGTGGCTGAATGTACACACCCATCATGATAGTATCTAGGGCTTGCTTCACCTTTAAACCCTCTCAGAAACTTTCTACAATTCTCCCTTTCTATCTCCTTGAGATCTTCTATGATAGCTTCCATAGTTTGGAAAAGAAGCAGGGAGATCTCCTCTTCCATCATTCCTCTTTTCTTGTTTCCTTTGTACAAATCCTCTCCTATGTGAGGAGCTTCTCCTTCTAATGGAATTTTATCTTGGATACACAGGCTGAGCCAAGATTGATGCTCTGATACCACTGTAATGTTCCTTTTTCAGGAGTTTTTGCAATATGGTACAAGGGGATGCTGTATAAGGAAGCCAATGAAAAAATAAGATGAAAGGGGACTTGGATCCATTATTTAATACATCATACATTACAGTTCCAGATTTTGATCTCAAAGAAATCCCTCAAGGTAGGTTAAAAAGATCTCCCACCCTTTGGTACCTTGGAAAAGTGCTCAAAGAGTAAGCTACAACAGCATAAGAACATAATCATGAAAATTTGCAAATATGAACATGTACATAGAGGGAATATGATGAAACCAAAATTATATTATTATCTCAGGATTAATACACAATAAAATCATGAGGTACAAGCCACTCAAGCTATTGGAACCAATCTCCAATGATCAAACTATGAAATACATGAGATGCTGCAACTGCACAAAATGCCAGAAAGCAGTGAATGCGCTGTCTCTATGAGAGTAGCAGCTACTGAATATGTAAAAAATGATAATGAGGCTAAATGATACAAATAAATGCCCAATAATAGTAGAATGGGCTCCAATACAAGATTCCTATCCAATCTAGGAGAGATTGCTAGAAATGCCGAAGAATGTACAATGTGACAATTAACTTGTCACTGCAACTGAATAAAAATATGAAATGAGGTTGTAGAAGATCTGAAATGATGATGCCATCCTCTAATAGTGTATCTAAGAAAAATCTTGATCCCTTTACTCATAAACAACTCCTCCTGATGAGCTCAAATGACCCTCCCAACAACTGCCTGCAAAAATAACGTAGATCTAGTTGGAGACTGCGTTGTGAGGGAAGAAGGATGGCTAGCCTAATGCCAATGATATTAAAATAAGCTCGGGAGACCTCCTCTATAATCCTCCAATAGACAACCAAGCCCTCCACTGGAAAAAAATTCAAGGAATGACTCAAGAGATCCTCTGTTGCTGCATCCTGTAGCACAAAGTTATCCTGCTACAGGAATAACGTTGTGGCTAAAGGAGGTAGCTTTGGAAAAATTCCAAAATGAGGAAATATGGCTCTAGAACCTCTCCTTCTTTGAGGATGAGGTAGGGATTCCTGACCGGGAACACCCTTGTGCTATGCAACATTGCACCCTTGCTAAACAACAAGAGGAGCGTAGTCTCAGCAGACCAAAGAGAATAATAATCAAGCATGAATAACAATGGCTCTCCTCCTCCTCATATATAGCAAGTGCTCCTCTCCACCATGGGTCCCATCCACATGTGCCTTCTAACTCATGAAATTTATCCTTATCTAAAACTGTGCAGTCCTTCAAGGAGATACATTGTATCTAGACAGTGCATGTGGACTTGGTCAAAATGACTAGATCAAACCTGATCCAATCCTGTTCACACCATGTGGTGCTCAAATTAGTTGCTTTATTCTTCCTCCTTTCACACAATGAGTGTTATTTCTCCATCTAAGAGGGTTAAGGTGTCTCCTTACCCATTTTATTCAGCAAAATTGAAATATGCAAGCTATAATGTTCCTTTTAGCTTGAGGCTAAAATTTGGGAACATTACAAAATTCCATGACCCAACACAATGAACAGACTATGGCTGAATGATGCAAAAGTGAGAGAGAGGTATCTTCTGGGCATTGATCACACTTGCAAGAGTTAGGGAGGTAGGGACTACTCACTAATAATATTACATGCGCAACTCTAGAAGAGGAGGGGGGAAGGTGAGCGCATGGCGCAGTTCCAAAAGGCATGGTTGCAGGGACTGTTCACTAGGATTGGTCCATGCAATAGGGATGAAGGCCAGGGCCATAAGGAGGGTGTAAGGAATAGCTCCAGGGCACAAGGAGGGGCATCATAGCCCATAATAAGTGTGCAATGTGTAACATTGGGAAACTTGGGGTAGTGCTAGTGCAGGGAGGAAGAGTAAGCAACAATGAGAGGGGTCATGCTAACTAGAATTACACAGTGCGTAGGAGAGGGAGGGGAGGCTCTGGGTGGTTCAAGGCACATCTCCAACTAAAAAAGGGGGTTCAATAGTAGGCTCTAGAAGTGTACAGTACTTTCTTCCTAGCCTGTAGGGAAGCTTTCAAGGTCATCAAAATGACTAAGTATAAGAGAGTGAAATATGGAAAAACACACTGAGTTATGGGTATGATCAAGCGTTACACATCTCGATTCATCAATAAAACTCAAAAAATACCAAATAGTAAGTAATATACATCAAAAAACCATTTTACAAACATTATTCAAATTCAATAAGAAAAGCATGAGCAGTCGTGAAACATAAGTGTCGTTTTGTAACTAGGAGGTGCACCATAAATCATAACTGTGCTATAGTTACTATTAGAAAAAAAAGACACCTAGGAAGGATCATGGACACTTGAAACATGTTTGAAAACATAAAACGACACTTGAAGAACAAAAGGGACACTTCACATGATGGAAGGTGGGCTCCAAAATTCAAAAATAGCCAAAAGTTTAGACGGTGTTGTAGTAGCAACAAAGAGTACTTTATGTTGTTTACTGAGGATTATACTAGAATGGTTTGGGTTTCATTTCTTTAAAAAAAATCAAAATAAATAGATACAGTCAAATCATTCAAATCCTTATTTGAAAACGAAAGTGATCTAAGGATCAAATTCTTAAGCTCATATAGAGGAGGTAAATTTACCTCAAATACTACACAAAGTTGTGGAATGTATTGATGTAAGAATAGATGAAGCTTAGACATGGAAATAAGTATAAAAAACAAATTATAATTCATAAGATACCATATATATCTACCAAGAAGATATTACTATAAAGGAAGAACGAGAAAAGGAATAAAATTCTCCATCCAAGGCAACTTTTAAATCTGTACCAAAAAATCACCAAAAGAATAAATTTATTGGAGATGTTAATGCAGGAATACAAACCTGAAGAAGAATGACCAATTGAACAAGAAAAGAAAATCACGCTTTGCTATCCAAAATAAACCCATAGGACTTTGTACAAGCTTTTAAGGACCAACATTGGGTAAAATATATAGAAGAAGAACTTGAAATCAAATTGAGAAAAATGGAACCTAGGAAATTGTACCATGAACAAAAGATAAAAACGTAATTTGTTTTTATTGGGTATTAAAAACATATGAATAAAGAGCAACAAATTGTGAAAAACAAGGCAAAAATTTTCTGTAAAGGCTATGCACAAATCAAGTATGACTTCAAATAAAAATTTTCTCTAGTTTCTAGATTAGAAGCAATAAGAATGTTATTAGAATTTTTGTGTTCAAAAGGCTTCAAATTTACAGAAAGGATGTTAAAACAAATTTTATAAATGGGGACTTAAAGGGGGAAGTATACATTAAACAACAAGCAGGTTTTGACTTGTCTAGAAATAAATACTAGGTTGCAAATTGAAGAAATCTATTTATAGATTAAAGCAATCTCCAACAACTTGGTATGCCAGGTTGGACCACCATATTAAGAAAAAGGTCTCAAAAGAGGGGTTATTAACAATAATATATACATATATATGGAAAAGGAAAACTTATTTATTACACTTTTATATGGGAATGATCTCATCTTTGGAAGTAATAATGGTGCTATGGGTCATGAATTTTCCTAGGAAATGTCAAAGGAAATAAATTTCAATGATTGGAGAATTATCCTTCTTCCTTGGACTACAGGTTTCGCAAACCAACGAAGGAATATTCATTTCCAAAATCAAATACCTCAAGGAGATGCTCAATCATTTTGGAATGGAATGATGTCCACTAGTTAGTACCCTTATGATTACCAGATGCAACTTAAGAAAAGATGATAAATCTCCTAAATTTAATTTAACACTTTGAAAATCTATGATTGAGAGTCTACTATACATGATAACTTGGAGAGCAGACATTATTCAAGAAGTTGGAATTGTTGTAAGACCTTAATTAGCACTAAAGGAATCACATATGAAACCAACAAAATATATATTTCAATACTTAAAGGGCACAATGGATTTTGGGCTTTGCTATCCCAATAGTAAAAATTTCACATTAACAACATATACATGTGATTATTAGGCATGTAGAATTGATGATAGAAAAATCACTCAGTGGGAGTGCATTTTTCTTGGGAGATTGCCTTGTATCTTGGTCAAGCATAATGCGAAATGTGCGAAAATTGTGACTCATTTCGCGGCAATTTATATTGACGCGAAATGTGTTTTTTGTAGGGGGCTCCACAAAAATTTCCGGTCGACGGAGAATTGCACAATAGTTCGGCCGAACTTTTGATAAAAAGTTCGGCCGAACTATTAAGCCGTTAGTTTTAGCGGCCCGTAAGCGGAAAACATAGTTCGGCCGAACGGTCGCTAATAGTTTGGCCGAACTAACGCGTCACCGATTACGCAGAACCAAGCTCTGAAAACGGTTCTGCAACTTTGGACTGATTAAACTCCATGAAAACTTGTTAATTAACTGTCGGAACCAAGACAAGCATTTTCAGAATTGAATCTACTTTCCGGAAATATAAATTTTATGGAATTTCGTAAACGTTTATTAATTTTAATTATTTTTCTAATAAAATGAGTGCAAACAATTTTTGAGGGTCATCGTGATTCAGTGAAATCAAAATTTTGTATCTCCCAAAATACATTATAAAAAAAATTGAAAAAATTATGGGGCATTACATTGGTCCGTTGACTGTAATGGGTAGCTTTTAGATTTTTAGTTTATAACTTGTATGTTAAGAAATTTGTTGCCACGCGAAACATATCAAAAATACGTAGTTTTTCGTATTGGACCAGTTCAGAAAATTCTAGTAATTATGATATGCATCCATTTGCTTTGTAATTATGACGAAACCAAAGTAGACTCTGTCTAGATTGTTGTAACACATTTTTTTTTTTCAAAAACACAAATTTTCAATGAATACAATGTTGCCACATAACATGACTTCTTATGAATTCTTTGATTGTTAAGAAACACACACTCAAAGAAACGCTAAGTTGACATATCAAATCTGCATAAAAAAATTTCAAAAAATAAGTAATAGAAAGCTAACAAAATTTCTCACAACTTTTATTTTTACCGCAAAATGAAATTCTACACAGAAAACTTGTTATAGTTTGCAGAAAGTTGAAGAACCGAAAAAAATGAAAAAATTTTCTCAAAAAAGGGCAAAAAGTGTAACCCAGCTTCACATTTTCACCCATAAAACAATAATCAATTTATGTTTTTACAGTTGAAGCCAAAAACAAAGAAGAAATAGACTATTATACCCAAGTTCTCTATATGAAACAAACTTTATGAGACATCAAAGTGGAATATCATCAGTCCATTCTTATTTTTTGTGACAACACTAGTGCAGTCAATATCTCAAAGAATCATGGCATGATCTAAAAAACAAAGCATATTCCAATGAAGCGTAATTCAATCAGAGAAAAATTCAATGAGTAGAATGTAAATATGGAATATATTAGCACCAAATAACAAATTTCTAACATCTTTACCAAATCTTTGCACAAAGAAACTTTTGAATATCTCAGACAGAAGTTGAGAGCAATCTCTCCTTTATCTCAGTAATGGAAGCACAAAAATAGGGGGGAGAACCCTTTGCTGTTGATGCTAAATGGGGAGAGAATTTAGGAAGGGGGGGTAACTAACAAGAAGTATGAAGAGAATGAAAACAGGGGAAGCAGTTTCTAGAAGAAATAAATATCAAAGTATTGTCATCGATAACAAAGGGGGATATTGTTGAAAATGGTTGATATTGAGGAAAATGAATAATCAAATAAAATATAATGAGACTTTTCCAAAAATATATGAAATTTCATCTAATTCCATAGGAATGAGGAGATATCAAACATTTTGTCAGGACGACCCAACAAAAGTACAATCAGGCCCCATTTGGATACCCTATCTTTGAAGAAATTTGTACTCCAATTACCCAGATCAAATGGGAGAATATGATATATGGTTGGAAATATTATTTTGAGACCTTTCCAATGATATATGGCACACATTCTAACTCGTCACAACTGAGGAGGAATATTCATTATACACTTAGCCAGTTACACCAATCAATCCAACCAATGGACAAGTCAACCCTAACCAAACATCCAAACACACTATAAATAAGTGTGATTAGGAAAATTTCTAACCACTTGACTCAAGAATTTTTTTTTATGTTTAGGAGATAGAAGGACTATGTATGAAGGTCATATCTCATGAACCAAGAATAAGTGAAGTGAAGTCGAGTTGAAGCATATTTCCATGGAAAGGTTTTGGCACATATTTTCAAAGGTTTTTGGAATTGTTCTTTGGAAAGGTTTATGGTTCGTTATAGGTACATTTTTTAGGTTTGAGTGTAGTTCCTTTTGAGGCCATGTAGTATGAGTTCTAGTGAGGAAAATATTGAGATTCAAGCCTATCTTGAGGGTTGAGTGTTTTCCTTATGGAGGCCAAGTATTAAGCATGTCTGAAGGCCAAGTTACATTTCTAATTTGAGGGCCAAGCCTTGTCCCTATAAAGGCTGAGTTTTAGGACTAAGTATTGTTGTTTGAAGGCTAATATTTAGGGTATGAGTTCTACTCTTTCAAGGTCGAGCTTCAAGTTTTATTTCTACTATTTGAAGATCTATTTCATGCGTGGTTTGAAGGCTAAGACATGGTGTCTTGAAGGCCAACTTCAAGCCTGATTTGCAGTCCAATTGATGGTGTACTAAAGGTTGAGTTAAGGTTGGAGCCTAGAATTAATATAGGTTGGTGCTTACTGAGGATTTATGTCCTCATCTTCTTAGCATGTTGGATCTTGCAAATTTTTTTATGTTGGTGCTTACAAAGGATTGGTGTCCTCACAAGAGATTGTAATAAATTAAAGGTTGTTTTCAATTATTTCTTCTTCAAATTTTGATTTTCACTTTAGTCTCTATATTCATATATTGTGGATGATTTATTATGTTATGTGAATTTAGTTTGAATATTAAATAAGTGAAACTTTATCAAAAATAATGAATTACTAATCGCCCCCTGCCCCCTGCCCCACCACCCCCCAATATTTATAACAGAGACCAAATTAAATATTGGCAGGTTTAAGCAAGGGGACTTGGTAGGCATGTTTATGCAAGGAGACATGTATAATAGATGAAGTGTATGAGAATATTTGGAGATATTTGAGATCAAATAACCTAGCTTAATAAACTTTAGATGTAGGAACTTTAGGAGTACACAAGTTAGGGACAAAACTAAATTCATTTATATCTATAATACAACTATATTGATTATTTAAAAAAAAAATGCCTCGTCATACTTTTTCTTTGATGTCATGATGGTAAAGTTTTACTATAAATAGAAAAAGGTTATTGTAGAACCAGGTAAAAATAATTTCAAAGGGAAATAATCATTTTATAATCTATAATTACCAAAATAAATCTTAAAATTACTTTCTAGGTTGGCCTTTGATCGAGCTATGTAGTCCCAAAGAAATGCACCTCTATTCTTTGACTCCATATTATTTCCTTGATGAATCCTATTATGAAGATATGCAAAATACTATAGATCTCCATATTTCTTACTTATATTTTGTAATATATCGAAAATATACTCATTCTTGAAGTGTGGCAGACAAACGCTTTTTTTTTACACAAAGATAATTGCAATTGTCGGGATTTGGTCCAAGATATTTTTTAGGGGTGAAATATAGTTGAAAGGCAAATTTTTTAGATAATGTTTTAAGAATGATGAATATTTTATATTATTTAAATATCTCATATTTATCCTTATTTCAAAACAAAACTATTGTTTTTGGTTATATATAGCCACAACATATATCTCATAAGGAATCATATTCACCTATTTTAAAGCCAACAAGAGAAATAAGGAATAGTATTCCCTTAATTTTCTAAGTAGGAAAGTGAAAAATGGAATCTTATTCACCTATTTTTCAAGCAAATTTGACAAATTTTCACCATAGCTAGTTTTCAAACCCATCGTATTCCGTGACTCACAATATTCATCCATGGTATTTGATGTAATGAATGCCATTTAAAGGTTAGTAGTTAGTTAGTTTTCAAACCCATGGTATTGGGTGTCCCATCATATTCATCCACGGTGTTTGATGTGATGAAACCTATTTAAAGGTTTGGTATACTCCATTATAAAATATCTCAAGTGGTGAGATTGGCCATGAAGAATGAAGTTTTCTTGTGTGTTTTACTATTATATGTTGTGTTATCCATGATATAATAGGTATGTGGACAATTATTTTCTTTTAAATGTCAATGCATTAACATTATATATTTTGTTTCATGTGAAACATTTAAATCAAAATTTATGAAATTTCATAATTTATCATAGAAGTTATGAAAATTTATTAAGATATCGTTTGAGGTTTCTAGATAAGTATCTTCAAAAATGAATTTATATGAACTTTTATAATGTTTATTAAAGAGAAAGGATTGATAATTAGAGGTCCAATATGTAGTGAGAAATGCATTTTAACTTTGGTTTCTATATTTTTATTTTAATGTTTCATTGCCTTATTACTTGAACAAATGATGTTATTTATATTATGTTTCTACATGAAAAAAAATTTTATTTTCTAATTAAGTAAATAGATGGATGTATATTTTTAAAGTTTCTGAATAAATATTATGAAAAATGAATTTATATTAACTTTTGTAATTTTTTTTTGGTAAGCTCGGAAAGACTACATCTTCATCATGTCATCACCCTCATCGGTGCGGGGAATTGACCCGATGAAATCACATCATGGAGTTCCTTAATATATAACCCATCCACTATCTATCCAAGACCCAGTGGACATTAAATTTTATAATTTTAGTGCAGAGAAATAATGGATAATTTTCAATATTTTAATGCAATATTTTCTTTTCTTGAATAAGCAACAATTTTAGCATACAACTTGCTTTGATAACTTTTTTTCACAAGAAAAAAAAACTGAAACTTCTATTTATAAGAGATAAACAAAATTTACATATTGTATATTTTGTTTACATTCATTTGGCCAAGGACCTCAAAATGATCTCCTCTTTGTTCCTACCTATTGTCTAACCAGATGGAAAATAAAGGAACTTTTTCCTTATTAACAAGTTCCCACAATTTCCTTCAACTTATTTCCATTGCGAAAGAACCAAACTGAAACTGATCATATTAATAAAATATTAACTACTGAGAATTCTATTTGAGGAGTGCACACTTTCATCATACAAAAACCACTCTAGCTAGATCATTGTAATATCTAAACAAAAATAACAAGATAAGAGTCCAATATTTGTGAATATTATGATGTTGATATATCATACAGAAAATCATGAGAGATATATTTGTAGAAAATAAAAAAAAATGTTTGCTAGCCATCCTTGATTTCATTGATTTTTCATGAGCTTCGGTCCATATCCAGTCCACTTTTTTAGAGATGGTCCACCTCTTTGTTCTTATGCCTATAGATGTGTTCAACAATTAAATGTTAGAAGAGTTATCTTTTTTAGTTTTTTTTTTTTAAATAGGAAGAAAATATGGATTTTATACTTGAACCATTTATCCATTTATGACATTAAGAGAGTCTCCAATGATACAGAGATAATTGATGTTTTGATGAAGGGCCAACTAAAGAATAGATAAGAGAACAAATTTTTTAGAAAATTTTTTAGTTGTTTGTGTTATATTTTCTAAAAGATTGAAGTAGTGTGAGTTTGAGAGATGTAGCACCACCCCCCCAACCCCTCTCCCCACCCCACCCCCCCTCCCCTGCCCAATGCCACCTATAGAAGGTGTCTGCATCTCCCTTTAGGATTCCTTTTGAGAGATTAGAGAGGAGATCTGGGTGAAGGAACTTACAATTATTGAATTATTTATCGCCACCTTGATGGAGATAGATTTTTTTTTCAAAGAGGATTTTGTACCGTTTCAAACATATCCTTTGGCATACAATAAGTGGAAGAGCTTGTTTTTATGCAAAATATCTTTTTGAGACCAATGATTTTAAGCAGAGATTAACATTTTCCTCTTCCCAAGGATAAAACTTGTTTTCTAGACTATAATTAATATATTTCCAAACTTTCCTAGAAAATTTGTAGTTGATGAAAATATGTGTAACTTCTTCCCTCATTCCAACATTGAGGACAAAGACCTAGCCCTTGAAAGGACCTTTTTTGTAGGTTGTCCTAGGTCAAGAATTTCTTCCATAACATAAGCCACATGAAAATTTTTGTCTTCGGTGGGTCTCCAAATTTCCATAGTGTTTCCCCCCACCTCTTTGGGTTCATGTACCCAAGACAGTGTTAGGTAACCAAATTTTTGGGCATATGAACCATAAGGGATAGGATACAAAATGATTTGATCTTTAGATTCTGATAGTGAAATATTTTAAAATTTTAGTACTTTGACATATTTCTCTCATACAACAACCTCCTCTCCTTCCAATTGTAAATCAGGGGTTCACATCCAACTTTTCATTCCATTTGTGGGGAGGTTTAGAGATACCTCGTTTAAAGTGAAAAAAACTACTTTTTTAAGAGAAAGAGGGGGTTTGGAAGATGATGTTAGTGTTTACTACCAATTCATGGGCCCCTACCCAGAAGGACCTTGTTTCCATGCTTATTTTTCCAGCTAAGAAAATTAATAATAATATGGAAATATTTTAATACTCCTTTCAAAAGTAATTGATACATTTTGTATAGGATTTTGAGGATTTCAAATCCATTCTATCAAAGAAAGGGGCATATTATATTTCTAATGCATGATATGGGACCAGAGTTATTCCCCTTGTATAATATTCCAAACTCCTTTTCCTTCCAGAGCCTTTTTAAACCAATGCATATTTTGAGATCCCATCCCCTCAAGAAATTGGGAGAGGTATAGATCTCCAAGTCATGATGGAAAAAGTTATCTTTTCATTTTATCTAGACAAAAATAAACTGAGATTTGGTTGTTTATTATATGTAAGATTTCAGATGGTATACATGCTAATGAGGCCCAACATAATTAAATATCCTCTATCACATCATTGTAGAGAAGTAATCTATCTGTTCTAGAGAGAAATTTGTTCAACCACATCTGAATTAATTTTTATATCTTTTCCAAGAGCTAGAACCAATGTGATTTCCTATACTTACCTAGTTTGAGGGGGAACCATAGGTATTTTATACCATTAGATATATCCTAGAATGGAGAAGAGAAATTTTTAGCAAATTAATTTTTTTCCCTTTCTGCCATATCCAAATATGGATGATCTGCAAGAGTTTTTGATCATGCATGTAGACTGACATAAAATATCAAGGAAGTCCTTGTGAGATTGACGGTGCACCCCAATACCATCTGAAAAAATAATAATTTCGTCTACAAATAAAAAATGAGTGAGAAAGTAATTGAGAGAGATGCCTATGCCTTTAAAAATTCCTCTTTGGACTACATTTGATATGAGCATACTTAGGCCTTCCTTTACTAAAAGGAAAATAAGGTAAGGAGAGAGGAAATTCATGTCAGATACCCATCTCATGAATGAAAAAGGAGAAGAAACCCCATTTATCAAGATTTCAACTCAAGAAATGATCATACAATTCATTACCCAATTCAAAAATGAGTGATTGAACCCAAGATGGATTAGAAGTAGATAAACATATAACAAACCAACTTTGTCAAATTATTTCAAGAGGTCCACTTTATAGAAAATATTTTTTGTTTTGGTATGAATTGAATGGATACTTTCATAAGCTATAATAATAGCTTCATGGATATACCTACTGTCCAAGACTCCAAATTACTTAGGAGATATGTTCTCTAGCAACACTTCTTTTATCCTTAGGGTGATAATCGTAGAAATAATTTTGTAAATGAAATTGCATATGGAGATGAGCTTGAAGAAGTCAAAGGAATATTCATTGTCTACCTTTGGAATCAAGGCAATGAAAGAAAAATTTAAAGGCACAAAAATTTTATTAGTGGTCATTGGTTCTAGAATACTCAAAAAAATAAAGAAGATAATCCCTTATGAAGTCTAGACAACTTATGTAAAAAAAAATTATGATTCCATCCAGGCTAGAATCTTACCCTTTTTGAAAATTGTGTAATACTTTTCTAATTGAGGATTAGAGACTTGTACCATTAGTGATTCATTACCTTTCTTATTAATTAAATGGATTAAAATAGTAGTTATAAAAAAAAACAATAGATACTCTATCGTTCATGTTTGTAGATGTCCTTGAAATAGGAGCACCAAACAGAAGTATTGTCTGAAAAAGAAGTGGATAGTGACAAATCAGGTTTTTTTTATCTCCCATATAGTGTTCATATATTTTTAATGATTTTCCACCTAATAAAATTACTTGGTGTTTTCATCACTTTCTTGCAACCACAGTGAATGGAATTTCAATCTCCACTCTTTCTCCTAGTCTAGGAGGATTTTCTTCCTCTTTTCCTCAATATTTTGGATCCTTTCTTTAAGCTCCAGATGAGGCTCCATTTAGGTGTGTTACTAATGGATAAGGGTTAGTGAGGATTCTATATCCACGAGGGCTTTTGAATCACCCTCACTTCTTTTTTTTTCCTGGGATGCAATGATGCCTTTTGAACATTTCAAGTTCCTTTGGAATGATATTGTTGGGAATTCATGCACATCATAGTTGTAAGTACTCTAGTTTTTTCTAAAAGCTCTATCAGAGAAGGGTCCTCAAGCCAGTGAGGATTCAGTTTAAAGGAATAGGAGGCTTTTGTAGAAAAGGTTCAACCTCTAGTATAAAAGAAACACAGCCTGAATCTCCCCTACCAAATTCCATTTCCAAATTTTTAAGGTAGTGTCTAGTAGAGCATCATAGGTAAGAAAGTGGTCTAACCTTTTTGCAATCCTAACATATCCAAATATGTTATTTTTATAGGAAGGAAGAAATTTTGGGGGAATGATATCACAAGCCTCCATTCCTCAAAGAGGTTGATGAAAATATCAGCTACAGGGTCCAATTTTGTTGTAGGCCCCTAATTTTTAGAGCTTCCCAAGGTGAAATTTAAATCCCTACCTATTAACATGGCCTAAATAAAAAAGTGGAAGAAGAAAAATATTTCCAAAATTCTTTTCTCTCAACATATGGTCCATAGATACATACCCCAGAGAAATATTTATTGATATCCAATAATAAGAATTCAAAAAATAATCCAAAACTAGTCTTGAACACATTGACCAAGTTATGCAAAGGAAAATATATTGAGGTATCCAACCTAACAAAGGACCCCCAAACCTACCAATGGAATCCAATATTATGAATTTTTGTTTGGTAAATTAATTATCTTTAATTTACTTCATTAATTGTCAACCAGGATTTGTGTACTTGTGAAATGTATGCGCACTATATACGCTAGGATTTTTTTCTGTAGATTAAGTGATTCTAAATATGAAACTAATTATAAATATGGAAAAATTATTTCCATACAATTTGGAGAATAACTACACACATGTTCTTTCAATGCAGAGTTATATTAAGTCCTAATTAACTGAGCTGAACTTTTAAAATGGAATATATATTTGAAATTGCAGAAATAAAACTTAATTATAACTAAATAAAAGGAAATTCTTGCAATTCAAAATCAAAAGAAAACAATATAATTTTACTAATGTGGAATTGAACACATACTGCAATGATTTTTTGAAAGGAAACCATAATATAATTCACAATAAATAAATTCCATATTAAATGATTTGGAAAGAAAATGAAAGTGAAATCTAATTTCTACTTGAAAAAGATAAAATCATAACTTAAGAATCGTTACTAATGTGTGTATTTAGCATCTAAAGTGCATTTCATTAACATCTAAGAAATCGAATTGACTTATAAAACAATTAATTGCTGACAAGAAGATACATTGAATAACTAAACTCTTTTTAGTGTTTTTTGTTTATGAGTACTCTACAACCAAATGAAAATAATTAGAGATGAAACTACAATGGAAACAAATCCTTGAAAAAAATTATAATGCTAAGAACCAAAAAAACTATGAATAAGACCTCATGGCTCGACAGGGGGCCCTCCCGTGAGTGTAGGTTGACTAGTGATCAAAGGATATTTGTTAATTTTTCATAGGGTTATATTGTTCTTTGATTTGATAATTTCATTTCTTCATTAAAACATTAAGTTCACCCCATAGCATCATAAAATTATTCATATTTACATCATTATTCATTAACATATGAAAATTTGTATAAAGAACAATATCATCCTCATAAATGCAGCGTAACATAAAGGAACACTAGAAGAAAATCATGCACACATAGAGACACCAGGATTGGCCCGAGACTAGGAAAAACACACTTGGGGAAAACCCTTGCAAATTTTTCTTCTTATATTGTCATAAAATGATTCAACAAAAGAGAGTACAATGACCCATATATTCATCTATGCAACTAACCAAAAAAACAACTACAACATTCATGAAATCAACCTAACAATGTATACACTCTAAAATTTGATTGTGAAGACTGTAATGAACTATTAGTAACTCAAATCAAATTCTGAACCCTGTGGTCATTGATCGGAATCATTGGAATACTAAAACTTCATCTTTTAGTCCTCGGTCGCATGGAGGAGGAGTCATCCGTTCGACTATAGCATCCCAGTCACTCCCTTAAGTTAGGCAAGCATGCAACTAGGGGTCAAAAGAGGATTATAGGAACGCTAATCTCTCGATCGCATGTAGGAAATGGGATGCTTTGGTCACACAGAGGAGGATTTATGCATGCAACTGGGAGTTCTGGAAAAACTGATGAGCCTAGAAGCATGCTACTGAGAGCCGGTGTGACTTTAGAAACCCTAACCTCCCAGTCGCATGCATAAAGGGATATTCATGTGAATGGAAGGATCTAATTGAACTCATGAAACTTTTGAGGGTGCGACTAGGGTCAAAATATTCTAGTTATGTGCTTGCAACGGGGTCCCATAACCCTAAATTAGATATGTGAGCCTCAGACCCTGTAATTTCACCTCAGAGCGAACTTATTCCTCTGCGAATGAGCCTCAAACCTAGATGCAAGCCAAAAAAAAAGAGAGAAGAGTGTCTAATCATTGTGTCCAAATGAGGTAAAGTGAACTTTAATTTATAGCCTTCCAATGGGTCCACTTTCTTTTGGGCTGACCTGATTTAATATGCACATGCG